>JAVJIF010033136.1:0-246430 GCA_038442645.1 Agave tequilana
ACTCCGTTGGAATTTCATAAATTCATAAAATTCTCAGAAAAAGTATTTAGATAGAAAATATGATTCTAAGAAATAAAGTCTAAAGGACCTTCTAGAAATTCCTAACTGTTTGTGAATTAAAAATCCGAGAATCGATCAGCGGCACTGGTCGACACCGGTTTTGAAAATATTTAATTAAATTCAGAAAATTCCAGAAAATCATAGAAAATATATAATATTGGAAAATGATTTTTAAACTGAAATCGGTCCAAATACAGGAAGTAAATCGAAAAATACGATCGAAAAACTGAATACGCAACTAAGTACGTATTCCGGGAACGGGGTATTACATCCATCCACCTTACAAAAATTTCGTCCTCGGAAATTTCATAAAGTGAAAGGTAACAGCAAAGAAGGATAACGTAGAGAAGGATAGAAGGAAAGAGTTTTACCAATCAAGAAGTGAAGAGTTGAGGGTAACGCTCACGGATAACATCCTCTCGTTCCACGTGGCCTCTCCTGGCGCATGCCTGTTCCAAGACACCAACACTAAAGGTATAGCCTTATTCTTCAATGTCTTGACACTTCTGTCCAAAATGGCCATCGGTTGCTCTCTTGATATGACAAATCCGGTTGTTGTAGTTCCAGTTCGGAGTGATCCAGGATATGACTATCATCCTTCACATACTTCCTCAGCTGTGATACGTGGAATACATTGTGAACTCCGTCAAAAGATGGCGGTAACGCCAACCTGTAAAGACACATCTCCCACTCGGTCCAAGATCTCGAATGGGCCGATATATCTCGGACTAAGCTTTCCACGAGTACCGAACCGGATTACTCCTTTTGTAGGTGATATCTTCAAAAACACATGATCTCCAGTCTGGAATTCCAATGGCCTTCTCTGTGTGTCAGCCCAACTCTTCTGCGACTCTGTGCTGCCCTGAGGTGATCTCTGATAATCCTGACTTTATCTGTTGTCTGAATCAGGATCTCTGGTCCCAAAAGTCTCCTCTCACCGACTTCATCCCAACAAATCGGTGACCTACACTTCCTACCAACAATGCTTCAAAAGGTGCCATCTTGATACTTGCCTGATAGCTGTTATTATAAGAAAATTCAGCCAAGTGAAGATGATCTTCCCATGATCCCTGGAATTCAATCATGCAATGCCCGCAACATGTCTTCAAGAATCTGGATAGTCCTTTCAGATTGTCCGTCTGTCTGAGATGATATGAAGTACTGAATTTCAGACGAGTCCTAGACTTTCTTGGAGGCTTTCCCAGAAATGAGATCTGAATCTGGTGTCTCTGTCTGATACAATACTAACTGGAACTCCATGCAGACGAACTATCTCCTCATGTACTTGTCTGCCAGAACCTCTGTTGTCTGACCTACCCTGAATGGTATGAAGTGAGCTGATTTGGTGAGGCGATCAATGATTACCCACACAGAATATTACCTTTAGGACTGCGGGGCAATGCCGTGACAAAATCCATGGTGATGTGCTCCCACTTCCACAGGTATCGGTAAAGTTTGGAGAGTCCAGCTGTCCTCTGATGCTCTATCTTTATCTGCTGACAGACTAAGCACTTGGCTACATACTGAGCTATCTCCCTTTTCATAGCATTCCACCAAAACTGCTTCTTTATGTCCTGATACATTTTGTTTCCCCGGGTGTATGGAATAGGCTGAACTGTGTGCTTCTGCTAGAATCTTCTGTCGAACTTCTCCTGGGGAACACAAAGTCTGCTAACAAAATATAGTGCACCATCTGGATGAATACTGATATCAGTCCTCAATCCAGCCTCTACTTGAGCTCGGAATTGCTGTAATCTGGGGTCTTCCTTTGAGCTTCCTGATTCATCTATCAAGGCTGACTGAATCTGCAAGGTCATGAACTGTCCTGCCTTATCAACTCCTTGTACCAACATTAAGTCCAACTGATGATGTCTGAATCAATCCTTCTGCCTGAGTAAGTGGACAAGCACTCTATTCTCTGGCTTCCTGCTCAGTGCATCCGGTACTGTATTGACCTTGCCTGGATGATATTGCAAGTCAATATCATAGTCCGCCATCAGCTCCAGCCACCGCCTCTGCCTCATGTTCAACTCCTTCTGTGAGAAAATATACTTGAGGCTCTTGTGATCCGTGTATATCAACACTTTGTCTCCCAGAAGATAATGCTCCAGATCTTTAAGGCAAATATAACAGCTGCTAGTTCCAAGTCATGAGTTGGGTAATTCCGCTCATGAGTCTTCAGTTGCCTGGATGCATAAGCTATGACATGATCATGTTGCATAAGTACACACCCCAGGCCTTTTCCTGATGCATCACTGAATATGACCATCCCTCCTCTTCCTGAGGGAGTCCTCAAGATTGGAGCTGAAATGAGCTCTGCTTCAATTGCTCAAAAGCTGCAGTACATTCCTCTGTCCATATGTACCTTTCTCCTTTCCGGGAGAGCTGGTCAACGGGGCTGCAATCCTAGAGAAATCTGGGACAAAGCGTCTGTAATATCCGGCTAGTCCAAGAAAACTCTAATTTCAGTCACCGTCTTTGGAATTGGCCAGTCCCACTGCCTGGACTTTGCTAGGATCAACTGAAATTCCTTCCGCTGAAACTATGTGTCCAAGGAAGGCCATACTGTCCAACCAAAAGTCACACTTGCTCCTCTTAGCATGAAGCTGCTCCTGCTGGAGAGTCTGCAATACAATCCTCAAGTGTTCTGCATGCTCCCTGTTGCTCTTTGAATAGATCAAGATGTCATCTAAAAAACAACTACAAACTGATCCAAATAGGGCGAGAACACTCTGTTCATCAAATCCATGAAAACTGAAGGGGCATTGGTGACTCCGAAAGGCATAACTAGAAATCATAGTGGCCATAACGGGTCCTGAATGCCGTCTTCGGAATATCTCTTTCCTCACCCTAAGCTGATGGTAACCCGATTGTAATCTAATTTAGAGAATACTCGGGCTCCTGAGTTGATCAAACAGATCATCAATCTTGGTAAGGGATACTTGTTCTGATGGTAATTGTTCAATTCTCTATAATCAATACAAAGCCTTTACCACATCCTTCTTGTTTGCCAATAATATGGAGCTCCCATGGTGAAGTACTTGGCCGAATCAATCCCTTATCAGAGTATTCCTGCAGCTGCTTCTTTTTAGAATCTCCAACTCCGTCGGTGCCATCCTGTACGGAGCCTTGGATATAGGAGCTGTTCCAGGCACAGTATCAATAGAGAACTCAATCATCCTGTCAGGCGGAAGTCCTGAGATCTCAGCAAACACCTCTGAGAATTCATCCCACAACGGTATTCCCTTCCTCTGATCTCCGAAGTAGTCATCCGAGTCTTTCTCTTGGTAGACTTCACTTCTCCACTAAATTGGAACTCCGGTTGAAGAGGGATTCTGAAATTGATCTTCTTCTCCCTACAGTCAATAACTGCATAATACTGACTGAGCCAGGTCATGCCTAAGATTACGTCGTACCCTTTGGTGTCTAGTACGAGCATATCTATGGTCAAGGTCTTATCACAAAGTTCTACTGGACAGTCAGCACAAACTCTAGAAGATATGACTACTCCATTTCCTGTACTAATCTCCCATTTGTGGTCTAAAGATCTAACAGGTATGGAATGCAAGCCACAAAATGATCTGGAGATAAAACAATGTGAAGCACCTGAATCGAAGAGGGCTAAAACAGGTTTAGAATGCACCCTGATATTACCTGTTATCACCTCCTCAGAAGTCTCAGCCTCTACTTCTGTCAAATTGAAGGCTTGACCCCTTCCACGCCCTGCAGCAGTCCTAGCTCCTCTCTGGACTGGGCGAATAGCTTGCTGTGAAGGAGGGGGAATGGCTCTCTTCATCATCGATCCTGGTTCCTCTGTCCAAGTGGCCATGGAAGTGATCTCTGGTCCATTTGGTCCGGTAGTGCTGGCAAAGCTTGGCCGGCTATCCCATTCTTCCTGTGTGGACAGGCTTCTATGGAATGGTCGGGAACCACACACCAAGCATAATCCATTTGCCCTACGGCAAGTCTGTCGAATGTGGCCTGGCTTCTGACAATAACTGCAGAAAGAAAGTGGTTGAGCCGTCTGGTAAGGAGCTGGTCGGAAGGTGCCTCATAGCCTGAACCTTCGCTGCTCGGTATGGGCCTCCTCTTCCCATAGGTGGAAAATGGCCTCTTCATGGCCTGGTCCTCATCTGGTTCACTTGCTTCTTCTCTAGCCCACGCTCACACCTCTCGAGCTATGGTGAGAACTTCTGAATAAGTCTTCAGCTGCTGGGGCATTAGGAAAACTGGATGTCCATCTGCAAGCCCTGCTGAAACCTACTCGCCCGCTTCTCCTATCAGTTACCATGTACGGAGCAAAGCGGCTAAGTCTGAGAAAATTCCGCGGCATACTCATCCACGGATCTATTCCTTGCTGAAGTCTGATGAACTGCTCTCCATGTCCTTCTGAGCAGTGGCAGGGAAGAATCTGTTATAGAAACTCTTGGAGAATGTGTCCCAGTGACAGGCTTCTTCAATCTTGCCTCCTCAGCTAGCCACCATGTTTGGGCTATATCCTTCAATGAATCTTAGCAACCTCCACTGATTTTCCTTAGGAACTCGAGCTGCATTCAACAAGTCTGAGGTATCCGTCAGCCATTGCTCAGCATCTAGGGGTTTCTCTTCACCCGTGAATATGGCTGGTTGCAGCCGTCTGAAGTCTGAAATATTTCCGGCCTCTGTTCCTTTGGAGCTGCTAGCTCTTGCCGAAGAAGTCCGTCTGTTGTTGCTGATTCTCCATCATTGTCTGGATGACCCTCAGAATATCGACATTCTCTCCCGTGGGTCCATTTGATGTTTGTCCAGAGTTGCTACGGACCCGTCCTTCTCTCCATACCGAATTGGGATAAGATAACTGGAACTGGAAAAAATGGAAGGAGTTTAGAACACAAGGGAAGGAATCAAGAAGGGATCAAGAAGGACTAGATAACTTTGTACATTGTAGTGGCAATAGCAAATTTCATTAATTTGCTACTTGATTGTACTATATGTGTGAGAGCCTAGGCTCTGATACCAACCTGTAACGCCCCGATTCCACGAATACGGAGACGTCACTGCGACGTATATACGTAGGTCGGAAAGGCCCCAAGTATATACGCTAAGCATTTAGTACAACAAAGATCAGAGTACACGACAAAGCGTGATATCCATACATATGCCAACATAAAAGTACAAGTACAAGTCATCACAAAATATGATAAAAATATTACACATTACATGTATCTTTATCAACCCAAGTTCAAAAGCAAAAGACAAAATATAAACACAAAATGCTCACGAGTAGGATGAAGATCCCGTGAGTCAAAAAGAGAGATCTGGCACAAAGACTGGAGCTAATCGGCCTGCTCACTAAAGAAAGCTCGATCTTCTGTGGATGGCTCCACTTCGATCCAAGCTTCGGAACCTGAACATACAAATCCAAGGGAGTCAGGACCTCCCAACAATGAACAGGCTACAGCCAAATGGCTAAGAGACAAGAATATGCTACAGCCAATGGCTAAGAGAGAAGAAATGAGAGTTAGAACAGTATAATGAATACAAATCAGCAAGTAATGGAAGCATATAAAGAGTAAAAGTCCGAATACAATGAATCCACAGTTAGAGTCTATTATTATTATTACTTGTCTTACTGTGATATCTAGCTATGTGACCCAGCGTCCCAGGGCACATAGATCCATATCCTAGTAAAGCAAGGTTGTTATGGAAACCAGCGGGATTATCAACGAACTATGTTTACAGTGGATCCCGTACATGCCCGGGATAACGGTCCAGGATTGTTCCGTTGCTTGGTGACGGAAACCAGCCGCTAGGCTAACAGGAGGGACTTATGTATGCCCTTATCATGATGGTATCAGGAAGAGGGAGCAAGCACTCCCCTCGGTCTCCTGGAGGCCCACAGGTCAGACCGGAAAATATAGTTGCACAACATACCTAATGCCAATGTAAACACGAACACATATTGATATCAGCATGTTTTCCCCGATCCAATGTAAGTTGGTCCATTTTATACAAAAGTCAAGTGTATCATGCTTGGTTCAAGTGATGGCATGATAAGTGGTGATATCCATTTATTAACAAGTTATGGAATGAGAATATACAATAACAAGCCATGAAGTAACAAGAGGTAACATCCATCAAGTAATAGGTCATGAAGTATCAGTCATGAAGCATAAAACAAGAATATATAATCACACATGTATCAAGGGTAAGATCTAATTTCAGAAAAGAAATCAACTATAATAAACAGCCTAAATTAGTCGACTAGGTGGAAGGGTTAGTCGACTAATAGTGGTCTCTAGTCGACTAACAGTCTGAATTAGTCGACTAAAACTGGGTTCCAGAGAGTTGAGATTCTGTTTCAGGGAAAGTTAGTCGACTAGGGGAAAAAAGGGTAGTCGACTAACAGTGAACTCAAGTCGACTAACAGATACGTAAGTCGACTAAATCTGAGATACGAGAGTTGAGTTTCTGGTTCAGGAAAAGTTAGTCGACTAGGGTAAAAGGGGTAGTCGACTAACAGTGATTTCCAGAGAGTTGAGGTTTATTTCCAGAAAAGGTTAGTCGACTAATAACCAGGGAAGTCGACAAAACTGAGTTTTAGAAAAAGGTTATGGTTCAACTAGATCGATTAGTCGACTAATCCCTAGGTCCAGTCGACTAATCGTGGCCTGAAATAGCGTACAGAACAGAATTTGCTGGTCGAATTTGAAGGTTCAAAAAATATGATTTTGAAGGCACAAGTGTACAAGATGTGGAAATACAAGTATACTAGGAAGTTTACAAGTCTTGGTGAGTAAAAATACTCACTAGGAGTGATCAATCGACGTTTATGCTATCGAAAGGGTCGTTGTCGACGAATAGCACCAAGGTGATCTTTGGCGGCGAAGAAAGCTACGATCCAAGTTCCAAAATGGTTGCTTGAGGTGGAGATGATGATCTTGTGGTGTTGTTTTGGAAGTAGGTGGTTGAAGTTGAGAATGGAGAGGGAAATGGTGAAGGCTAATAATTTGGTGAAATGAAGAAAAAGGAAAAGAAATGTAAAGGAAATGTTTATATAGGTTTTAGATTTTGTAAAGGAGTTGCAAAAATGTAATTGGGAGGGGGTTTATTGCAATAGGAGAGGGTGAGGTGTCCCTCACTGGCCACTTGGTGGCCATGGGAGAGAGAGAGTAAGAGATGCATTAAATGAGGAAGTAGGTGGGAGTGGTGGAATTTTGGAGAAAGTGGAATTATTGAAAAATTGGAAAATTTTGAGGCTTGTGAAGGAAGTAAAGGAAAATCAAGAAAAAGGGAAAAGGAAAAGAATTATGAAAAGGAAAGATATTTTCTTTGGCTTAAAATTTAAAAATTTTGAAAAGACAATTTTCCAGGTTTAAGTCGAAGATGCGGAAAACATTTCGAAAATACGAAATCGTCCGAAATTCAAGTATCTCGGAACGACCCGAAAATTTTACCAAAAATCAAGAATAATATTTTAAGACTCATGGTGAAATTCGTTTGAAGAAATAATTATAGTTTTAAAACTAAAAATCCCGGAATCAGTTATCTACCGACTCCGTTGGAATTTTCATAAATTCATAAAATTCTCAGAAAAAGTATTTAGATAGAAAATATGATTCTAAGAAATAAAGTCTAAAGGACCTTCTAGAAATTCCTAACTGTTTGTGAATTAAAAATCCGAGAATCGATCAGCGGCACTGGTCGACACCGGTTTTGAAAATATTAATTAAATTCAGGAAAATTCCAGAAAATCATAGAAAATATATAATATTGGAAAATGATTTTTAAAACTGAAATTGGTCAAATACAGGAAGTAAATCGAAAAATACGATTGAAAAACTGAATACGCAACTAAGTACGTATTTCGGGAACGGGGTTATTACAGTTTTCTTTTCTTCGTGAATTTCTTTGGCTATATAAGGAGGGGTAGTGTCCCCCAATATTTGTAACCTATAATTGATTGATTAAATAATAACTCTCTCTTCTTACTCCGAGGACGTAGGCAAATTATCGAACCTCGTTACATCTTGTGTCTCTATTCTCTTCTCTTTTTTAATTGTTCGTGTCATTGATTGACTATTCTCTGGTGGCCCTTTTCTCTGTGTGTGGATCCCAATAAGTGATATCAGAGCTTTCCTGGTTCGACGAGGAGGTTTTCGTTCAGGTGGAGCAAATCAACTTGGAGACTGTTTACAGTTCGTTCCGAGGTAAAGCTTTGAATTTGTTTTTGACTAATTGTTTTCCGCATTGTGTTGAAAAATCTATTAAGGAGATGGCTGGAGAAGGTCAATCCATGGTGAAATCCTTGAACCCACATCCGATGAAAATCGATATGGCAAAGTTTGATGACACGAACATTTGGGATGTGGAGGTGTGAGATGATAGATGCATTGACGACATCAAATCTTGAAGACACTCTTGATTTAAAGAAAAGCCGGAGGAGACTTCTGAAAAGGATTGAGACAAGATGAATAGGACGGCGCGTGGTTTTATAAGGTTTTGTTTGACACAAGACATCAAATATCATGTGTTATATGAGATGTCTGCAATGACGATGTGGGAGATTCATGAGAAAGAGATATCTGATGAAGAGTATCGAGTCTTGACTGATTCCAAAGAGGAGACTTTATTGCTTCTAATTGAAGAAATGACTCTATTGCTGAGCACATGAACAACTACACAAAACTTCTTACAGATTTGATTAATGTGAATGTGGGTATTGAAGAAGAGGATAAGGCGTTAATTCTTTTGAATTTTTTTCCTGATGAAAAGTATGAGACCTTCGTCCTCACCTTGATTAATGGGAAACAATCACTTAACTATAATGATGTGTCAGCTGCTCTTATAAATTATAAAGCGAGGATGAAGGATAAGCAATTTTCTTTTAGTAGTACATCAGCAGAGGTGTTAGTGGTAAGAGGCACGAGTTCCAATCAGAAAGGCAAAGGTGTTCGCAGGAGATCAAAGTTCAGACCAGGGTTCAGAGATCTAAAGATAAACCAGTGTGCCTTCTGCAAAGGGTTAGGGCACTAGAAGGTTGATTGTCCCAGGATCAAGGATAAGAATAAGAGAAAGGAGTCAAAGACCGAAGCAAATCTTACACATGTGATCAATACCCAATCGGGTTGTACTTCACAGCTAGATGGATCGGACTCAGACTATAATGGCCCAGATTTCATAGATCCTCAATTAACATAACATTCTTTTAAATTGATAGATTATCATAATTGTCTCCAAATGCTTAAAAATTTCAGCAGCACTTCCTTAGTAAATGCTGATATGCCCAAATATACATTTCAATCCACAATAATTTAGGCCAACATCAGCCTACTATTCTCAATCCAAACATGTAGATCAAAGTCAAAATCGCCCATGCAATCATAATAATATTTCGGCTCACAACAACTTAATTATTCTCTAAATAACAATTTCAGCAAGACATCGCCTACTTATGTGGAAATAAAAGAAACATATGCTCGAGAATACCCTCTCGGCATCCAAAAATAGTACCAATTATTTATAAATCCAACTCATCAAGATCAAGGCCATCTAACTTATGCTATAACAGCATTAAAAAGATTGTATGCCTATACAACATGAAACTTTACAACCACACAAAATACAACTCCAAAACTTCTCTATGTAACAAAATTCTAACAAGGCGCATGAAATCTGAAATTGGGCCTTCGCCTCACCATGACCTGAAAACATAATAATCTGTGGTGGGGTGAGCTCAACAGCTCAGTGAGGCGAGTAAAAAATGAGATAAAGAAAATGATATACATGTCAAAGTAAAAGGAAAATATGCTTTTCTTCAAATAGCAAAACGAGTGTGGATAAGAAAAGGAAACAATGATATCACAGTAAATAGTCAACCCAAATAATCTCTATACTCTGCAAAAGACCTAACTCCTTCGATTAATGATTCTATAACTCAAATATCTGAACTATATTTTACAGGGTTTCTGTGTTGGCCCAAGTTACAATCACCCGTTTTAGTGTGTTTTGATGATCACAAAACATATATAGTTATTTGTACTAATCATGTTTGTTGTTTCAGTGTGTTTCAGGGTTCTAATGATTCTAGGAGCATTCTTCCCTAAAGGAAGGTGGTTTTGACTCAAGTCACCTCATTTCGGGCTCAAGTATCAAGCTTGCAAAATCATATGGAGAAGCCCACTTGAAGATTTGTAGTCATTTAGAACCAATGTAAGATATAGTTTGTTAAAGTTTGAGGTTGTAGAATATTAGCTTTAGGACACACACACACATTTTTAAAATACAAGTTTTTGTTCTTGGTATTTTTTTTAAGTTCATGCCTTGATTCTTATACATGATTCAAAATCCTTAAAAATTTTATATCTTGTTTACTCCATGTATAACTATCTTTTCAGCATGATACTTAGCTACATATACCTACAAAATATTTTACAAAATTTTTCAAAGTCCAAAATTTCCTCTCAGTTTTTCTGTGTCAGGCTGGACCGGCCGACCGGACCGGTCGACCGGATCCTATGTCCAGGACGTGCACGATCGTGCACGTCTGGTCGGCCGACCCACCGGTTGACCGACCGAAAACTTCTGCTCTCTGTTTTTTGTCGGTCGGCCGATCGGTCGACCGCCTATACAAAACTGTGTTTCCTTCTTTATGCCGGTCGACCGTCGGTCGACCCGAGCTCAACGGCTATATGCTAGCAGGGCTGACGGCCGACCGGGCCGGTCGACCGCCAAGCCGGCCAGCTGCCAACGGCTCTTTCCTCTTTGGTGAAAATCTGAAATCTGTTTTTACACTGTTTTTATGGCAGACTTTTTCTGAGTATTGTGAATTATTTTCTGATCAAATAAACTTAAATTAAAGAGTTTTAATCCTTCCTCTCCCATAAAATAGAGGAGATAGGTCTCTTGCAAATACACTAAGAAAAATACCAAGTTTTCAAGTTTGAAAAAGAAGAAAAGTTTCAAAGCTCTCTATTCTCTAGTGCATTCTTGGCTTTTGTTTTTCAGTTGTATTTTCAAGCAAAATCCATTTACAACTGAGTTTTGTTTTTCTCACTACACTTCTAGAGCCAAAAAATTCCCTCCTCATTCTATAAGGAAGTTGTAAAGAGAAGTTTTGTAAGAAGTTTGTGATCCTTTTGGTAATCACTTGGCTACTTGTTCCTTCTTCTTGTTCTTGTTGAGATACCTCTTCGGTAGAGGATTGTAAGTGGTGGAGTTCGGTACTCCGGTCTTCGGTAGACCTTGTAAAGTTCTCGGTGGATAGTGGAAACCCTTCACGGCGGTGAAGGCGGGGAGTAGAGCGGTGGCTCGAACCTCGAAACAAATACTTTGTGTTTGCGATTGATTTTCTCCTTGCTCTCTATTGCTCTTTACTTTTAGCTTGTGTTATTGCTTTCATTTCTTGTGATACATCTTGTGTGCACTTCACTATTGCTTTCAATTCATTTTTGCTAACTTGTCGATCAATTCTCATACAACAAGATTGCAATACGCACCTCTAACTCTTATCTAGAGGAATCAGGAGGAAGGAGTTCAGAACCCTTCACCGGGTATTCGGCTTCTAGTCTTATTTTGGGAGATCGTTGCATCATTCATTCTTACTTGTTTTAAAAAGATTGTTAGATTAGCATTTACACCTATTCACCCCCCCTCTAGGTGTTTTCAATTGGTATCAGAGCTTAGACCCTAGGTTTGGCTTAACATCCTTAGAGAGATCCTTAAAATTTGCTAATCATCATTTGCATTCTTTCATTCATACACTAGTAAACATGGCCGATAACATCAAAACCCCTCCTAAATTTGATGGACTTAATTTCCCTATTTGGAAGGTTAGGATGACTATTTTTCTACAATCTTTAGGTAGCTTAGTTGCAAAATCCTTGACCAAAACTATGTTAGACCCGATAGTGATGAAAGCACTTGGTCCGACTTCACCTTTAAAGAATATGAGGCTAACTCTAAAACCCAAAATTTCCTCCTAACCGCCTTGAATGAGGATGACCTTACACGAGTAATACATTGCCAATCCGCCTATGAGATTTGGCAACATTTGTTGATCACACACGAGGGGACATCACAAGTAAAGAGAGCTAAGATAGATCTCTTGAGGTCCCAATATGAAAGCTTTAAAATGATTGATGATGAATCTATTGATTGCATGATTACAAGGTTTACTAAAATCACCAATGCTCTTTCCTCTTTAGGTGATGATATTAGCAATGACCAAAAGATGCGAAAAGTGATTCGGGCTCTTCCTCATCATGGGAGATAAAGGCTACCACCTTGAAAGAGTTGAATGACAAGGATGAAATGGATCTCATTAGTCTCATTGAAAACTTAAAGACTCATAAGATGGAAAAGAAGGCAAGAGAAGAAGCGGCTCCACAAAAGAAGAAATCCATAGCCTTCAAGTCTTCCCCCACTCTTGATGACGGTGAAGAAGATGAAGAAGAAGATGAGGAGCTTTCCCTCCTTGTGCGAAATGTGAAGAGAATGTACCGGAAGAACAAGCTTAACTTTAGAAGAAATTTGAAGGAAAAGAGGAGAGAAGAATCATTTGCTACAATTACCGAAGGCCCGGACACATCATGGCCGATTGTCCCGAGTTTAAGAAAAAGGTGACTTCCTCCTTGAAGCAAAAGAGGCCGGTTGAAAAGAAAGCATACAAAGCCACTTGGGATTCGGAAAGTGAATCCGAAGATGAGGTGGACACGGCAAATATGTGTTTCATGACAAACACACCCAAGGTAACCACTCAACCTCTTGATGAAGATGATGAATTAAGTAAAGAAATGCTTGTACATACTTTGTTGAACTTTCTGAAAGCTATGATGATAAAAAGGTAGAATGTTCAAAATTGAAAAGGAAATTTATTTCTTAAAAATCAACTTGCTATTGTTTTACAAGAAAAGAATGAAATCTCTTCCAATCTTGTTTCAACAAAAAGAGAATTTGAAGCTTATAAAGTTGCATGTAAAGCAAAATTTTCAAAAGTTATGAAAATGAATTTCTTTGTTGAAAACTAGAATTGTTAATTTTGAAAATGTGTTAAAAGAATGTGCTTTTAATACTAAGAAATTAGAGGAAAAGTTTCAAATAGGCGCACTTCACATGTTAAGAATGATAAAACAACCCATGCAAAATACTCATCATGTCAACACTTCGCATAACACTTCTCATGTTAAAGCTACTCATGCTCACAAGTCACATGCTAGTAAGCAACACACTCATTATGCATTTAAATATGGTAGAGTTTATAGATGTACTTATTGTGGTAAGAATGGCCATTTAGCTAAGTTTTTGCTATGATCAATTTAATAGAACAATAATCTTGTGTGGATCCGTGATATAAACTCTTTAGGACCCAAGAAAATGTGGGTACCAAATCAAGTCCTAAATTATTTGATGTAGGTACACACCAATGTTCCAAGACGTAAGGGAGCGGTGGTACCTTAATAGCGGTTGTTCAAGACACATAACATGCGATATCAATAACTTTACAACCCTATCAAGGTACGTTGAAGGTGGCACCGTCACCTTCGGAGATGACTCCAAAGGCACTATCATTGGTATAGGTAACATTCAAATTGGTGCATCTCCTATTATAGAAAATATTGTTCTTCTTGATGGTTTAAAACATAACTTGCTAGTATAAGTCAACTTTGTGATCGTGGTCTTAAAGTTGTATTTGATGATTCTTCTTGCAAAATTTTTGATTGTAAAACCAATGATTGTATTCTCACGGATTTCGTGATAATAATGTTTATATCATTGACGTGCTTAATTTGGATTGTTCTACTAAATGCTTGAATATTTTTGATGAGACTTCTTGGCTTTGGCATAGAAGATTAGGACATGTTTCATTTGATCATCTTGCTAGGATTAATTCTAAGGAATTGGTGAAGGGTATCCCTTACTTGAAGTTTGAAAAAGACCGCATTTGTGGTGCGTGCCAACTTGGGAAACAAACCAAGTCTTCTTTCAAACCAATCAAGGATATCATGTCAACAAGGCCATTAGAATTATTCACATGGATCTTTTTGGACCAACTAAAACTAAAGCTTAAATAGTAGTAGATACGCATTTGTTTTAGTTTGATTTTTCCCGATTTACTTGGGTTTTCTTTTTGGAACAGAAAGATCAAACTTTTTCACATTTCAAGATTTTTCGAAAATGGGTTGAAAAAGAAAAAGGTTTTTCAATTTTGAAAATAAGAAGTGATAGAGGTGGTGAGTGTTAACCAACTCTTCATGACTTATTGTGATGAAAGGGAATTAAGCATGAAATGTCATGTCCTAGAACTCCACAACAAAATGGAGTAGTTGAAAGGAAGAATAGAACTCTTCAAGAGTGGCTAGGACTATGATAAGTGAATATGACGTCCCTCAATATCTATGGCCGAGGCCGTAAACACCGCATGCTATATATCAAACCGCATCTATTTGTGTAAAAATTCTTTAAAGACTTCTTTTGAAATTTATCAATCTAGAAAACCTAATGTTTCATATTTCAAAGTTTTTGATGCAAGTGTTTTGTTTGCATACAAAAGATAATTTAGGTAAATTTGATGCTAGATCTTTTGAAGCAATTTTTGTTGGATACTCAAATACTAGTAAAGCGTATAGAGTCTTCAACAAGTCATCTTTGACTATTGAGGAATCTATACATGTAAAAAATGAGGAATCTAATATGTTTGTTAAGAATGTTGTAGAAATAAATTCTTTACATGAAGACATGGAGAGAATTACTTTGAAGGATTCACCTACAATTGCAAGCATGCCAAAGGATGATGAAGGAAATGAAGCTAAAGAAGGTGAGGCTCAAGGAAATGAAATTCAAGGAGATGTTGTAGAGCAAACTCAACAACTTCCAAAGGATTGGAGATACAATCCACATCATCCAAAGGACCTTATTATAGGTGAAGTATCTCAAGGGGTAACTACTTGTTCTAAATTTCAAGATTTTTGTGGACACTATGCTTTTATTTCTCACCTTGAACCCAAAAGCGTCCTCGAAGCCGAGGCCGACTCATATTGGTTGCTAGCTATGCAAGAGGAACTCAATCAATTTGAGTGCAACCAAGTTTGGCACCTTGTTCCTAGGCCCCACGATAGACCAACAATTGGTACTAAGTGGATCTTTAAGAACAAGTTGGATGAGTCGGGTAACGTTATTAGGAATAAAGCTAGGTTAGTTGCCCAAGGTTACACCCAAATCGAGGGAATCGATTTGAAGAAACCTTTGCACCCGTAGCACGGCTAGAAGCCATACGGATGACAGTTGCATTTGCATCTTATAAAGATTTTAAGTTGTTTCAAATAGATGTTAAGAGTGCTTTCTTGAATGGATTTATTGAAAAGGAGGTATATGTTGAAGAGGAGGTGTATATTGAAGAGGAGGTGTATGTTGAACAAACTAAGCACATTGACATTAGGTATCACTTTCTTAGAGATCATTATGAGAAAGGTGATATTGATATTGATTATGTTTCTACCGATTTTCAACTTGCCGATATTTTTACAAAACCTCTAGACTATTCTAGATTTTCTTTTATTTGTGGTGAGTTGAATGTTTGTATTATGGATTCTTGAAGAAAAACATTTTTATCTTGTTTAACCCTTTTGATGTATGACAAAAGGGGGAGAAAAGTTAGTTTGTTTTGATGCTTTGCATTTTAAGTTTTACTTGTGTTTTATATAGATTTTATGCTTTATGTATATTGTCATTCATAGTCATTCCTTTTATACATAGCATATTTTGAGGGGGAGCTTCCAAGCTCTTCTTCCATTTGTTTAAAATAACTTATATATTTTGTCATCATCAAAAAGGGGGAGATTGTTGGCCCAAGATTACAATCACCTGTTTTAGTGTGTTTTGATGATCACAAAACATATATAGTTATTTGTACTAATCATGTTTGTTGTTTCAGTGTGTTTCAGGGTTCTAATAATTTTAGGAGCATTCTTCCCTAAAGAAAGGTGGTTTTGACTCAAGTCACCTCATTTCGGGCTCAAGTATCAAACTTGCAAAATCATATGGAGAAGCCCACTTGAAGATCTTGTAGTCATTTAGAACCAATGTAAGATATAGTTTGTTAAAGTTTGAGGTTGTAGAATATTGGCTCTAGGACACACACACACATTTTTAAAATACAAGTTTTTGTTCTTGGTATTTGTTTTTAAGTTCATGCCTTGATTCTTATACATGATTCAAAATCCTTACAAATTTTATATCTTGTTTACTCCATGTATAACTATCTTTTCAGCATGATACTTAGCTACATATACCTACAAAAATATTTTACAAATTTTCCAAAGTTCAAAATTTCCTCTCAGTTTTTCTGTGTCAGGCTGGACCGGCCGACCGGACCGGTCGACCGGATCCTGTGTCCAGGACGTGCACGCTCGTGCACGTCCGGCCGACCAAAAACTTCTGCTCTCTGTTTTTTTGTCGGTCGGCCGACCGGTCGGCCGCCTATACAAAACTGTGTTTCCTTCTTTATGTCGGTCGACCGGTCGGTCGACCCGAGCTCAACGGCTATATGCCAGCAGGGCTAACGGCCGACCGGGCCGGTCGACCGCCAAGCCTGCCAGCTGCCAACGGCTCTTTCCTCTTTGGTGAAAATCTGAAATCTGTTTTTACACTATTTTTGTGGCAGACTTTTTCTGAGTATTGTGGATTATTTTCTGATCAAATAAGCTTAAATTAAATGAGTTTTAATCCCTTCCTCTCCCTATAAATAGAGGAGATAGGTCTCTTGTAAATACACTAAGAAAAATACCAAGTTTTCAAGTTTGAAAAAGAAAGAAAAGTTTTCAAAGCTCTCTATTCTCTAGTGCATTCTTGGCTTTTATTTTTCAGTTGTGTTTTCAAGCAAAATCCATTTACAACTGAGTTTATTTTTCTCACTACACTTCTAGAGCCAAAAAAATTCCCTCCTCATTCTATAAGGAAGTTGTAAAGAGAAGTTTTGTAAGAAGTTTGTGATCCTTTTGGTGATCACTTGGCTACTTGTTCCTTCTTCTTGTTCTTGTTGAGATACCTCTTCGGTAGAGGATTGTAAGTGGTAGAGTTCGGTACTCCGGTCTTCGGTAGACCTTATAAAGTCCTCGGTGGATAGTGGAAACCCTTCACGGCGGTGAAGGCGAGGAGTAGAGCGGTGGCTCGAACCTCGAAACAAATACTTTATGTTTGCGATTGATTTTCTCCTTGCTCTCTATTGCTCTTTACTTTTAGCTTGTGTTATTGCTTTCATTTCTTATGATACATCTTGTGTGCACTTCACTATTGCTTTCAATTCATTTCTTGCTAACTTGTCGATCAATTCTCATACAACAAGATTGCAATACGCACCTCTAACTCTTATCTAGAGGAATCAGGAGGAAGGAGTTCAGAACCCTTCACCGGGTATTCGGCTTCTAGTCTTGTTTTGGGAGATTGTTGCATCATTCATTCTTACTTGTTTTAAAAAGATTGTTAGATTAGTATTTACACCTATTCACCCCCCTCTAGGTGTTTTCATTCTTATATATTGAATATTTTCTTTTAGTATCTTAGTTTATTTTCGAATTCTTTTCATATATATGTACTTCATGTACCATTCACAATGGTGCTCCAATCATAATAAATTCATTCAAATACTGCATATATCACAAACATGCTTATATGTATATATATATCGTATCACACTTCAACTGTTACATAGATACTCTCATAAACATATACACATCATAAAATATTCTATTATCTCCTATAATAAGGCAGAGTTTCACAGTCTTACATCAAGGACAAGCATACAACACTATGCATTTGAATAAGCACATCTTTATTTATAATATACAACCCATCTCATACCCGTTTTCACACCTACCAGCTCCCGCTAGCCCCTTCTTTTATTTAACAACATACAATGTCATACGCCGTCTTTACACTTACCAGCTCCCGCTGGCCCCTTCCTTCGTAATATATATATATATATACACACAAAACAATAACACCGTCTTCCCCCTCCCACCTGCTCCCGTCGGCCCTTTCCTTCATATGCATAAAACTAACACGACATGCATACACAACATCACATACACATCAACTAACAACGTAACACACACAATGTTAGTTGCATCATGATATACTTCTTTCAATCACCAATCATGTGATTGATATGTAGCACATGATCAAGTTCGTGTAACTATCCATTATATGCACGCATTCAGACATACATACCACTTACATTTATTATTCATTCAATGACGCATTAAACAATTAAGTACATTCTCAATGCCCGTCTTAGGTCATATGTTTAGTTTTTTTAACTAATTATAATTCTTATTCATATATTATGTATTTGGTGAATGAAATTGACTGCACTGCTTATTCATGACCAGGGTCTTAGTATGCTTTGAAGTTAATAATAGTCCACTAGATTCGCACTTACACGCATCATTTATTTCAGTAGGAATTATTACTTAAAAACGAGGGGACATACTTCACTAGTCATCAAGCATATTAGTCAACAACCATCATCAACAAGTTATCAATGGTATATGGTTATATGATATATCACAATTGAATATGTATATGTACTGTACAAATAACTATATCCATAACAATTAGGTAATAATCATAATCGGCATATGTCGGTTAGATCATTGGTCTATTAATGATAACTGTAACCAATCCATATTCACATCTACTTAACATTCATACTTAAGCACAAATTAGCCCATTTTCCTATGATCGTTCACCCATATCATATAAATTAGAGATTTAGGGTTGATCAGGTTTGGATTAGTTAGTAGTGAAATTCATCACTAGGTTTTCTACTTTACTTACTTTATTTTCATAGATCCATGACATCCATTGTTCAAAGTAGTTCATGTTCTTAGTTCATATATATTACTCTAGAAGAGATACCGATTATCCAGTGTTGGTCTGGCAACGGTTCTTATGGATAGTTTGATATTAATATCCACATCTGGATTTCTGATTTGGTTACCATCCACAAAAAGGTTTAATTTCATGGCTCCCGGTTAGTTACAGTTTTACTTATTATCACCTTGTTTATCCCATGAATTTCTTAAATTCGTTTGCAATAATTGATTATGCCCAATTTGCTATATGGTAACTTATCTCTTCGGACTATGGTAAGCTCCTAATTTATTCATTCTAAAATTAATATTAAAATAATAGATAATTACTACACCAACCAATTTACTTCTCACCATGAGATACTTCCATTTAAGTTTCCTCTTCGCTATTACACCAAGATATGTAGGTTGGAGATCATATTTTTGCTTTAAAATATGCACTTAGATTGCATTTAAGGGATTACATGTTAGTAAGAAGTCTTAAACCAATATGCGGAATATATTTTATGTTGGCCTAAGGTTACAATCACCCGGTTTTAAAGTTTTGATGATCACAAAACATATATAGCTATTTGTACTAATCAAGTTTAAGTGTTTAAGATCATTTCAAGGTTCTAAGGATTCAAGAAGTTTCTTCCCCTAAAGGAAGGTGGTGTTGACTCAAGATGACTCAAATACGGGATCAAGAATTCAAGTAACTCAACGATGTAAATAGAAAAATTCGATTGAAGATCTTGTAATCACTTAGACCCTTGTAAGATTTGAGTATGTTAAAGAGTAAGGATATGATGTGCTCAAGAAGTTACACACACAAAAATACACTTTTTAAAAATACAAGTTTTGGGTAGTATTGGTTTTGTTGCATGTTTGGTTAATATACATATTTTATAATTTTCAAATTTTTATATCAAGTTTAGAACATGTATTTTATCTCCTATACTATGCTACATAACTCTCAAACTAATGCAAATATTATAAAAATATTTTCAAGTTCAAAAATCCGTTTTAAAGCTATTTCAGGCCATAACGGTTGACTGGCCGGTCGACCGTAACTGTTTCAGGTCAAATCGGTCGACTGGCCAGTCGACCGGGCCATTTGGCCGTGGGCGTGCACGCTGTGCACGTTTGTCGGTCGACCGTCAACCCCTGCGGTCGACCGACCAGTCGACCGACTGCATGACACTTGCTCTCAGTTTGTGACGGTCGACCAGCCTGGTCGACCGACAGTTCAAAATTCTTTTTTTAATTGCCCTGCGGTCGACCGGGCAGTTGACCGGGCGGTCGACCGGAGCCAACGGCTATAATCTGTATGACTTGCCGCTCGACCAGCAGACGTCCAGGTTGGCTCAACTGCTCTATTTTGAATCTGTTTTGTTTTTTATTGGTTTCAACGGCTATTTTTTGTTTTCAAGTGGTTAAACTCACCTCTATTGACCTTGTATCACTTATGAATGATATTTATCCGTTGCCTATAAATAAAGGTCATGGGTCTTTGATTTTCTACAAGAAAAATATCCAAGTTTCAAATGTTTTCAAGAGAAGAAGTGTTTTATTACTTTCCATTTTTAAAGTTTTTTCTATTGCAAACTTTTCAGCTGGTTGTCAAGTCTTCTAAATCTTTACTACTGAAATTTTTCTCTCACTTTACTTCTTGGGCTAAAATCATACTCTACTCTATAAGAAGTTGTAAGAGAGTGTTTGTGGTCTTCCTAGATCATCAAGTGACTTGTATTCCATTGAGTTGTGGTTCTTCTTGTGTGGAGGATAGTATTGTTGGAGTTGGGTACTTCGGTCTTGAGTAGACCAATTGTAATCCCTTGGGGTGTAAGGTTCCTGTATGAAAGTTTCCTTTGTGGATATAGTGAAAATCCTTCATGGTAGTGAAGGTGGGGATGTAGAGCAGTGGCTCGAACCTCAAAACAAATTCTCTAGTATTTGCAATTATTATTTTTTGCTCTTTATTGCTTTACATTCTTATACTTGTGATACTATTTGTCTTGTCTTCAATGTTACATTCATTTCATCCTCTTACATTTTTGGTCTATACTCATATCAACAAGGAAGCAATTAAGCACCTCAACTCATCATCTAGAGGAATCAAAGAGGAGAAATTCTAGAGCCCTTCACCGGGAATTCGGCTTCAATTTATTATTTTGAGTGACCGCTTGCATCATACATCTTAACTAGTTTTTAAAAGTGCATTTGATTAGTATAACACCTATTCACCCCCCTCTAGGTGTTTTTCAATTGGTATCAAAGCTTTGCTCTCTAGTTTCTTGGCTTAATAACCTTAAAGAGATCCTTAATTGCTAATTATCTTTTCATATTTCATCCTTATACACATTAGTAAAGATGGCCGAAGGTATTAAGACCTCATCCAAGTTTAATGGCCTTAACTTTCCTATATGGAAGGTTAAAATGACCGTGTTTTTGTAATCCTTAGGAAGCCGGGTTGCAAAAGTGGTGACTAAGCCCTTTAGCACATTCCTTGGCGATGAGGACACTTGGTCCGATATTGCTACGAAAGAATTTGACGCTAATACTAGGGCACAATATACCTTGCTTCAAGCTCTTAATGATGATGATATTGCTATAGTCATACACTGCAAATCCGCATATGAGATTTGGACTCACCTTTAAGTCACTCATGAAGGAACATCACAAGTAAAGAGGGTTAAAATTGACCTCTTACGTTCCCAATATGAAAACTTTACCATGCAAGAAAATGAGTCCATTGATGATATGGTTACAAAATTTATAAAAATAACTAACGGTCTTGCTTCTTTAGGTGACGGCATCGACAACGATCAAAAATGAGGAAGATCATTCGTGTACTCCCACCATCTGGGAAGTCAAAGCTACAACCTTGAAGGAGATCAACGACAAGAAGGAAATGGAGCTTATTGGTCTTATTGGGAACCTTAAGACCCATGAGGTGGAAAGAAAGGCTAGAGAAGAGATGACTCCTCTAATGAAGAAAGCAATCGCTTTCAAAAGCTCTTCCACCTACTTTGACGAAGATGATGAAGAAGAGGATGATGAAGATCTCTCTTCTTATGAAGAATGTTCGGAGAATGTACAACAAAGCAAAATTTCAAATGGAAGAAGATGACAAGGAAAGGAAGAAAAGAAGATCATTTGCTTCAATTGCCGGAAACCGGGGCACATCGTTGCGGAGTGTCCAAAAATAAGAGCGAACCCTCCACCTCCAAGAAGCCATACAAGAAGAAGGCTTTAAAGGCTACATGGGATTCGGAGAGTGAATCCGACGAAGAAGTTGACACGGCCCACATGCGTTTCATGGCAAATGATTACACAAATAAGATAACCCCTGAATCATCTATTGATGATTGTAAATTATCTATGAATGAATTAGGAGAAGCATTTGAAGATTTATCTCATAATTATGATTTTCTTAAAAAGAAATATTTAAAAATGAAAAAAGAAAATGAAACTCTTAACCACAAAATTTTCATACTCACAAAAGAAAAGGATGATTTGTTTTCAACTCTCACTTCTACTCAAAAGGATTTTGATGTATATAAGATTTCTTGTAAAGCTAAATTTTCACAAATAGATAAAGATAAGATTTCTATGCTAAAGAATAAAATTAACTCTTTAGGAGAAGTTTTAAAGAAATGTGAATTTGATAAATCTAGATTGGAGGTTATATTTCTTAAGAAACATATCCCAAAGAAATAAACTCATGCCACACACACCCATGCTCACAAGTTACAACATTTGCACTCATATCATGCTAAACATGTTCACAAACTAAATATTCACACTCCACACACTCATTATGCATTCATGTATGGTAAAACTTATGCATGCACTTATTGTGGCCGAAAGGGTCACTTTACTAAATTTTGTTTTGATAGAATAAATGTCTCAAATAATCATGTTTAGGTTCGTAATGCTAACATTAGAGGACCCAAGAAAATTTGGGTACTAAAGTCAACATTAATGTTACATGATGTAGGTATACTCCAAAGCTCAAAGACGTAGGGAGCGGTGGTATTTGATAGTTTGCTCAAGGCACACGATATGAGATATCAACAACTTTGCAAGCCTATCAAGATACCACGAAGGTGACACCGTCTGTAACAGTTGCCTCAATTAAAGTATTTTTATTTTCCTAAAATGTCATTAGTAATGTAACAGTTGCCTCAATTAAAGTATTTTTATTTTCCTAAAATGTCATTAGTACATGTATGATATTTTAGTATTTATGCGTATAATACGCGTATGGAGTAGACCCGTATTATACGGGTATTATACGGGTACGTATATACAGGTATATACGTAAGTATTTATACAGGTATAAAGATTTCTTCCTCCCCAAGTTTCCTTTTCTCTCTCCAAACTTCTCCAAGCTTCTCCAAGGTTCCATCAAAAATATCTCCATCTCCATGGCAAGTTTTGATTGGTCAAGAGAAAATATCATCCTATTTTGCAAATAAACCCCTCTCTTTTATAATTTTACAAAATGAAAGGGACACATGGCAAACTTTTGTGGAGGGACACATGGCAAACTTTTGTGGAGGGACACTTGGCAAAATTCTATGGTAAGATTGAGGCTATAAATAGAGAAAGAGGAAGAGAATTCAACACTTTTGTCAAAAAGAACTCTCTCTCTTCTAACACTCTCTCTCTAAAGAATTCTCTCTCTCTCCTTTTTCAAGTAGCAACAACAAGGAAATCAGGCAACAACAAGGCAACAACTACAAATAGCCAAGATCAGCCTTACAAGTGAGTAGAACATACTAAATCTTGATAATATGATAAGTAGAAATGAGTAGAAATGAGTAAAAAGGAGTAGAAATGAATAGAAATGAATATGCTATGACATAAGCATGTAGATATGCAAATATTGAGCCTATGTGTGATGTAGGATCATCTGTTTTAATTTCTGTAATTGTTTATTTCCGTTGCTTACAAAATTATGATATTTTACATATCCTGCATATTGATATGAGATGATGATATATGTGTTTGTGTGTTTTCGGAGGAAGGGACCGGGTTGAACTGGAGGAGTAGAAGGGGAGAACATATGTGTATATATGTTTGTATTTGTGTTTGTGTGTTTTCGGAGGAAGGGACCGGGTTGAACCGGAGGCGTAGAGGAGGGAAACATATGTGTATATATGTTTGTATTTGTGTTTGTGTGTTTTCGGAGGAAGGGACCGGGTTGAACCGGAGGCGCAGAGGAGGGAAACATATGTGTATATATGTTGTGTTTGTGTTTGTGTGTTATCGGAGGAAGGGACCGGGTTGAACCGGAGGCGTAGAAGGGGAGAACATATGTATATATGTTTGTGTACGTGTATATGGACATGATAGAAGTCCTATGATAAAATCATGCATGATTCTTTAATTTCAGATCTGAAATAGAGTCTTAAACAAGCTGTTTTATGTGAATTAGTCGACTAAGTCCAGGAATTTGTCGACCATAGGTGTAATATTTGAGGCAGAGAACTGCTGATATAGCAGTATTAGTCGACTACAAACAGACTGTAGTCGACTAAATCTCAGAGGCAGAGTGTAAACAGAAGTTAGAAATCTGTTTTTCACAGTTTTAGTCGACTAGGACCTACTACCAGTCGACTAATAAATTCCTTTAGTCGACTATACCAAGAGGGTAGTCGACTATAGATGATTCACAGAAAGTATCACAACTTTTCACAGTTTTAGTCGACTAGAGGAAACTTCCAGTCGACTAGTCATTGGTAGTCGACTATACCAGGAAGGGTAGTCGACTACAAAGTCTCTGTTTGACCAGTTAAGAAGCAGGTACGTGTAAAGCAGTTTTAGTCGACTGTAGTTCAAGTATTAGTCGACTTGCAGTTGTTAGTCGACTATAGAAGTGGCCTAGTTGACTAATAAGGCATTATTCTGTGTTCTGTTTTGGTTCATGATGGATTCTAAAATCCAATAAAAATAGTATGTTGATACTCATGACAACTGGATGATTTAACCCTGTATACCTACCTGCTAAGTGCATTTAAATATTGTTTTACTCACTGAGCCGTCAAGCTCACTCTATTCACACTCCACTACAGGTTTGGACAAAGGCAAGGGTCCTGCTTAAAGCGGTAGCGCGGACATTATCGCCGGTACCTCAGCAGTAGGAGTTTCTTTTATTGGATATACATGGTTTTGTATAAGTATGTTTATGTTTAGTTGAGTTTCTATTGTGGCATGTAAATATTAAAGAACTTGGTGTTGGACTATTATTGTATGAACATATCCAAGATTTGTGTTCTCGTGGATTAGTGATCTATAGATGTTAGTATGCTAAGTTTCAATTAAATCATACATGTTATGATGTATATGTCGAAGCATTGTGTACTGATGGGTCCCACGCTTGGATTATATGAGATGATTATGTTTAAAAATGAAAAATTTTTACTGGGACCGTTACAATTGGTATCAGAGCAATGGTTTAGATGTAGAAGTAGTAAGAGATGATGAAATTGTTAGGTTGTTACATATAGACATGTGATTATAGTTAAGTAGTGGGTCTTATATGACAAGAAGTATGGTTATAAGTGTGTCCAATTATATTGATTTTTGATGATAGTCATATGATTAAGATGATTTCATGGACTTGAAATTGATATGTCCGTTTTGTTTACATATAGATGGGAGACTCTGATATATTCTGGTCAGCCTCTAATTCGACAGCTCGAGTAAGAGCTGGATAGCGGACTCGATGGACTGGGGATATGAATCAGATGAAACTGACCCTGCAAAAATGATTATGCCCCTGAACTGGATAGATGGTGAAGAGGTCGAGTCGCAGGCATCTAACAAGCCTGAACCTACCCCGGTTGACACAAGTAGTGTCATAGGAGATTCGGTTGAAGTATCAGTAGTGGAGCACTCGAGTACGATTAAGGAAGAAACTCGAAGGGGCTTTACTTATGGAGGTGTCTTTTGGAACGAGACATGGGAAAAAGACATGGATCGATATGATGACTTAGATGACTGGCACTGTGCCGGGGATGAGTCATCGGAAGAAGACCCCGAAGAGGAAGACCCCGAAGAGGATTTGAATAATAACAACAATACTAGCAAGGATCCTAGTGGGGATACCCCACCCTGTGAGGGGTGAATCTTATAACTGACACTTTTGATGTATTTATGTATATAGGCCTAATATGTTAGATAATGGATATCCGTAGGGTTGTTGTATGTACCCTGGCATATATCTTATGAATGCGCAGGAAGTAGTCCGGATATTCCAGTAGGCAGGCATGTCGGAATGACACTTTTGTATCCATGATGGATGTAACTATATATACATATATAACAAGTTGTTGTTTCACAAGTGACATTATTAGTATGAGTATATGAGAAAAAGTTTTATCCCTACTTAATCCAAATTGTGTAATGTGTTGATAAGACGCCCTTATATTCATGTAGGAAGAACGCATGGATTTGAACCAACCACTACCTGAGGATACCCTGTCACTCGATACGACACATTATAGCGAGATGGGGAGCGCGCACCCCGCGGACAATAATGAAGACTCTGAAGCTCGAAATAGAGGGAATGAGGAGACTCCGGGGGTGATGCCGGACTGGCTCGCGCAATTAGTAAACAGGGCGAGCAACAACAGTTCTCATCGAGCACTGGAGCAGTTTCAGAAAATGAAACCACCCGTATTCGAAGGGAAGGCGGACCCTTTGCAAGCCGAAGCATGGCTTCTACAAATAGAAAAGATTCTGGAAGTCATGAGTTGCACTGATGAACAAAAGGTGTCCTTCTCTTCTTTTATGTTCCAGAAGGAAGCGGAACATTGGTGGAGGGCAGTGAAACTTAGTAGGAAGAATACAAGGGAACCAATCACCTGGGAGTTCTTGGTGAACAAATTCACTGAGAAATACATTCCGGAGACAGCCAGAGATAAAATGGCAACAGAATTCTTGGAACTCCGTCAAGATTCTAAGAATGTATCCCAGTATGATCAGAAATTCACTCAGCTATCCAGGTATGCTGATGCTTTGGTTAGGAGTGAAGCAGATAAGACAAAGAGGTTCGTAAAGGGCCTAAGATCAGATATTCGGGGCCGGCTGATTCCATTACAACTGAGAAATTATCTCCAAGCAGTAGAAAGAGCTTTGGAGGTAGAAATGGACATACAAGAAGGTCAGGGAGAATGGGTGGAAGAAATTCCCAATTCTAAGCGCCCCCGTTATCAAGAACCTCCTATGAGGACGGCATCAGGACCAGCCAGTAGCAGAGGATCTGGGTTTAACACCTATAGAGGAGGAGGAGCCAGAGGCGGGAGAACGTGGCTGAGGAATAGAGACACCGCCTCGAAGACACAAACTACCTCTGCGTTCCATCCCAGAGGCTCGGAGGCTCCTTGGTGTCAGAAGTGTAGAATAAATCATTTTGGAAATTGTCTCCCAGACAGGTCTTGTTTTAATTGTGGAGGAGTGGGACATCTAAGGAAAAATTGTCCAACCACGCGTGGAAGCCAAGGATTTAGTAGAGGAAATGGAAGACCGATTATGAGGACGAATCCTTCCAGAGGACAAGCCAGTAACTCCATGCCACCCAGTAATGCTCCACGTTCTGCTGTAACCCAGTCATCGGTTCAGCAACCTCGGGTGCAAGGCAGAACCTTCGCATTGAACCACCGAGAAGCAATGGCCTCAAATGCAGTGGTGGAAGGTATGATCTCCGTATCAGGACATATTGCTCATATTTTATTTGACCCTGGAGCTACTCATTCATTCGTATCTAGTGCTTTTGCTTATAAATTACATCAAGAATCAAAACCCCTAGGATTTCAATTGGTTGTGTCTACACCTATAGGGGAGAATTTAATAGCTAGCACTAGATATACGAATTGTGAAGTAATAATTGGAGAAATGAAGACCTTTGTTGATCTGATAAAGCTAGGCGAAATGGAGTTCGATGCCATACTAGGAATGGACTGGTTGTCTGCCAGTGGTGCTTATGTGGATTGTAATAAAAAGAGGATTATCTTTAAAATGGAAGGGACTCCAGAGTTTATCTTTGAAGGAGAGAAAGGAAATTATGACATACCTCACATATCAGCCATCAAAGCCACCAAGTTATTGAGGCAAGGGTGCCGAGGATTTCTGGTTTCGGTGTTGGATACCACCAGAATTGATGTAGATATTATGACTATTCCAATTGTGAATGAGTTCCCTGATGTATTCCCGGAAGACTTACCAGGGTTGCCCCCAGATCGGGAAGTAGAATTTACAATCGATGTAATACCCGGTACTGCCCCAATTTCTAAGGCACCGTACCGTATGGCCCCTGCAGAAATGAAAGAACTTAAAACTCAATTGCAAGAATTATTAGACAAAGGTTTTATTCGGCCAAGTATATCTCCCTGGGGAGCACCTGTCCTATTTGTCAAGAAGAAGGATGGGAGTATGAGATTATGTGTTGACTACCGGGAATTGAATAAAGCAACTATCAAGAATAAGTACCCTCTCCCTCGAATTGATGACCTATTTAATCAATTGCAAGGGTCTTGTGTATTTTCCAAGATAGACCTTAGATCGGGGTACCATCAGTTGAAGGTCAAACCTGAAGATGTGCCCAAATCAGCTTTTCGGACAAGATATGGACACTTTGAATTTCTAGTCATGCCTTTTGGACTCACTAATGCCCCGGCAGCATTTATGGACCTAATGAATCGGATGTTTCAACCATACTTAGACCAGTTTGTAGTGGTATTCATTGATGATATTCTGGTCTATTCAAAGAATAAGGAAGATCATGAGAAACATCTTAATATTGTCCTTCAAATCTTGAGAGAGAAGCAACTCTATGCAAAATTGAAGAAATGTGAATTTTGGCTTGAGCAAGTAGGATTTCTCGGTCATATTATATCCAAAGAGGGGATAGCAGTAGATCCGGTAAAGATTGAAGCAATCCGAGACTGGCCCAGACCTACTAATGCTACTGAAGTTCGAAGTTTCTTGGGATTAGCAGGATACTATAGAAGATTTGTAGAAGGATTTTCTTTGATTGTGGCACCAATGACCCAATTAACCAGAAAGAATAAGAAGTTTGTGTGGGGAGAAGATCAAGATAGGAGTTTTCAGGAAGTCAAAGCCAGATTAACATCTGCTCCTGTCTTAGTAGTACCTTCAGGGACTGAAGGATTTGTCATTTTTAGTGATGCATCAAAACTGGGATTGGGATGTGTATTAATGCAAAAGGGAAAAGTTATTGCCTATGCATCCCGGCAATTGAAGACCCATGAAAGGAATTATCCCACTCATGACTTGGAATTAGCCGCTGTGATCTTTGCTTTAAAGATCTGGCGACATTACTTGTATGGCGTGTCTTGTGAAGTTTTTACTGATCATAAGAGCTTGAAATATATCTTCACACAAAAGGAACTGAATATGAGGCAGAGGAGGTGGTTAGAACTAATAAAAGATTATGATATTACTATTCAATACCACCCTGGGAAGGCCAATGTAGTAGCTGATGCTTTGAGCCGGAAATCGGGAGGAACACTGGCCACCTTGATGACTCGTCAAGTAAGACTATTAAGAGACCTAGAAGAGATGCAAATAGAAGTGCGAGTCATTGATTCTTCAAATTCTGGGTATCAACTGAATCAAGTGAGTATCCAAATTAATCTCTACGACAAGATCAAAAAGGCACAACAAGAAGATACTCAAATAAAGAAGATGATGAAGAAAGTGCAAGAAGGAGAACTCAAGGAGTTTCACATAGAAGGTGATGTCTTAAGGCTTGGACACAGACTATGTGTGCCAGAGGTAGCAGAGATTAAAGAAGAGATAATGAAGGAGGCCCATAATACACCTTATACAGCTCACCCCGGAAGCACAAAGATGTATCAAGATCTACGTCATAACTTCTGGTGGGATGGTATGAAGATGGACATTTCCAATTTTGTCCACAAATGTTTAGTCTGTCAACAAGTAAAGGCTGAACATAAGAAACCCCCAGGTTTGTTAGTACCTTTACCTATTCCTGAATGGAAGTGGAGTCAAATTGCTATGGATTTCGTCACTGGACTTCCTCGGACGTCTCAAGGACTGGATACAGTCTGGGTAGTAGTAGACAGACTCACCAAATCTGCCCATTTTCTACCTATCCGGATCAATTATTCAATGGAAAGATTGGCTCAGGTATATGTCCGAGAGATAATTAGATTACATGGAGTACCTGAATCCATTGTATCAGATCGGGACCCAAGATTTCAATCCAGATTCTGGAAAAGTTTGTCCAGAGCTATGGGTACTAACTTACAATTCAGTACAGCAGCCCACCCCCAAACGGATGGACAGTCAGAAAGGACCATTCAAATATTAGAAGATATGTTGAGAACCTGTGTACTGGATTTTGGGGGAAGTTGGGACAACTATCTACCCTTAGTGGAGTTTGCATATAATAATAGTTATCAATCCACTATCGGTATGCCTCCATTTGAAGCATTATATGGGAGGAGGTGTAGATCACCAATCTGTTGGGAGGAAGTTGGGGACAGAAAACTATTTGGCCCCGATGTAATTCAAGAAGCTACAGAGAAGATCAAGCTAATCAGAGAAAGGATGAAAGCAGCCCAGAGCAGACAGAAAGCTTATGCAGATAATCGTCGCAGACCACTAGAGTTTGAGGTAGGGGATAGTGTTTTCCTAAAGGTATCTCCTATGAAAGGAGTGAGACGCGCCGGCAATAAGAACAAATTAGCCCCTAGATTTGTGGGTCCGTTTGAAATATTGGATAAGATTGGACCGGTTGCTTATCGTTTGGCCCTACCCCCTGCCTTAGAAAGGATGCACAATGTATTTCATGTATCTCAGCTGAGGAAGTATGTGCCCGATCCTGCTCATATCATCTCCTATGAACCCCTGCATATGATAGAAGACATGTCTTACACGGAAGAACCAATACAAATTCTTGATCGCAAAGAGAAGCAGTTGAGAAGCAAAAATATTTCCTTGGTCAAGGTTTTGTGGAGAAATCAAAATATAGAAGAAGCCACTTGGGAACTGGAAGAGGAGATGAAAAAGACCTATCCGCATTTATTCCAAGGTACGTTAAGTTTCGAGGACGAAACTTTCATAAGGAGGGTAGAATGTAACAGTTGCCTCAATTAAAGTATTTTTATTTTCCTAAAATGTCATTAGTACATGTATGATATTTTAGTATTTATGCGTATAATACGCGTATGGAGTAGACCCGTATTATACGGGTATTATACGGGTACGTATATACAGGTATATACGTAAGTATTTATACAGGTATAAAGATTTCTTCCTCCCCAAGTTTCCTTTTCTCTCTCCAAACTTCTCCAAGCTTCTCCAAGGTTCCATCAAAAATATCTCCATCTCCATGGCAAGTTTTGATTGGTCAAGAGAAAATATCATCCTATTTTGCAAATAAACCCCTCTCTTTTATAATTTTACAAAATGAAAGGGACACATGGCAAACTTTTGTGGAGGGACACATGGCAAACTTTTGTGGAGGGACACATGGCAAACTTTTGTGGAGGGACACTTGGCAAAATTCTATGGTAAGATTGAGGCTATAAATAGAGAAAGAGGAAGAGAATTCAACACTTTTGTCAAAAAAGAACTCTCTCTCTTCAAACACTCTCACTCTAAAGAATTCTCTCTCTCTCCTTTTTCAAGTAGCAACAACAAGGAAATCAGGCAACAACAAGGCAACAACTACAAATAGCCAAGATCAGCCTTACAAGTGAGTAGAACATACTAAATCTTGATAATATGATAAGTAGAAATGAGTAGAAATGAGTAAAAAGGAGTAGAAATGAATAGAAATGAATATGCTATGACATAAGCATGTAGATATGCAAATATTGAGCCTATGTGTGATGTAGGATCATCTGTTTTAATTTCTGTAATTGTTTATTTCCGTTGCTTACAAAATTATGATATTTTACATATCCTGCATATTGATATGAGATGATGATATATGTGTTTGTGTGTTTTCGGAGGAAGGGACCGGGTTGAACCGGAGGAGTAGAAGGGGAGAACATATGTGTATATATGTTTGTATTTGTGTTTGTGTGTTTTCGGAGGAAGGGACCGGGTTGAACCGGAGGCGTAGAGGAGGGAAACATATGTGTATATATGTTTGTATTTGTGTTTGTGTGTTTTCGGAGGAAGGGACCGGGTTGAACCGGAGGCGTAGAGGAGGGAAACATATGTGTATATATGTTGTGTTTGTGTTTGTGTGTTATCGGAGGAAGGGACCGGGTTGAACCGGAGGCGTAGAAGGGGAGAACATATGTATATATGTTTGTGTACGTGTATATGGACATGATAGAAGTCCTATGATAAAATCATGCATGATTCTTTAATTTCAGATCTGAAATAGAGTCTTAAACAAGCTGTTTTATGTGAATTAGTCGACTAAGTCCAGGAATTTGTCGACCATAGGTGTAATATTTGAGGCAGAGAACTGCTGATATAGCAGTATTAGTCGACTACAAACAGACTGTAGTCGACTAAATCTCAGAGGCAGAGTGTAAACAGAAGTTAGAAATCTGTTTTTCACAGTTTTAGTCGACTAGGACCTACTACCAGTCGACTAATAAATTCCTTTAGTCGACTATACCAAGAGGGTAGTCGACTATAGATGATTCACAGAAAGTATCACAACTTTTCACAGTTTTAGTCGACTAGAGGAAACTTCCAGTCGACTAGTCATTGGTAGTCGACTATACCAGGAAGGGTAGTCGACTACAAAGTCTCTGTTTGACCAGTTAAGAAGCAGGTACGTGTAAAGCAGTTTTAGTCGACTGTAGTTCAAGTATTAGTCGACTTGCAGTTGTTAGTCGACTATAGAAGTGGCCTAGTCGACTAATAAGGCATTATTCTGTGTTCTGTTTTGGTTCATGATGGATTCTGAAATCCAATAAAAATAGTATGTTGATACTCATGACAACTGGATGATTTAACCCTGTATACCTACCTGCTAAGTGCATTTAAATATTGTTTTACTCACTGAGCCGTCAAGCTCACTCTATTCACACTCCACTACAGGTTTGGACAAAGGCAAGGGTCCTGCTTAAAGCGGTAGCGCGGACATTATCGCCGGTACCTCAGCAGTAGGAGTTTCTTTTATTGGATATACATGGTTTTGTATAAGTATGTTTATGTTTAGTTGAGTTTCTATTGTGGCATGTAAATATTAAAGAACTTGGTGTTGGACTATTATTGTATGAACATATCCAAGATTTGTGTTCTCGTGGATTAGTGATCTATAGATGTTAGTATGCTAAGTTTCAATTAAATCATACATGTTATGATGTATATGTCGAAGCATTGTGTACTGATGGGTCCCACGCTTGGATTATATGAGATGATTATGTTTAAAAATGAAAAATTTTTACTGGGACCGTTACACCGTCACCTTCGGAGATGACTCCAAAGGAAAGATTGTTGGTATAGGTAACATTAAACTTGGTTCATCTCCTATGATTGAGAATGTTGTTTTAGTTGATTGCCTCAAGCATAATCTCTTGAGTGTTAGTCAACTTTTTGATAAAGATTTTAATGTGATTTTGATGACTTAGTTTGTAATGTATTTGATAGACAAACTAATGCATGTATACTTTTCAGATTTTGTGAAAATAATGTATACATGATTGATATGTCTAATATGCAATGCAATGCACATGTTTGAATGCCTTCAATGATGACTCTTGATTATGACATAGGAGATTAGGCCATATTTCTTTTGACCATCTATCTAAAATAAACAACAAGGGAGCAGTGAAATGTATTCCTTATTTGAAATTTAAAAAGGACTGTATTTGCGATGCGTGCCAACTTGGAAAACAAACCAAGTCCTTTTTCAAATCCATCAGGGATATCATGACATCACGACCCTTGGAGTTAATTCATATGGATTTGTTTGGTCCTACTAAAACTAAAAGTCTAAGTGGGAATCGTTTTGCTTTTGTATTAGTTGATGATTTTTCTCGCTTTACTTGGGTTTTCTTTTTAGAACATAAAAATTAAGCCTTTTCACAATTTTAAATGTTTAGGAAAAGAGTTGAAAGGGAAAAAGATTCTTCAATGTTACGAATAAGGAGTGATAGAGGTGGTGAATTCAATAGCCAATCCTTTATCACTTATTGCGAAGAACATGGAATTAAATATGAATTATCTTGTTCTAAAACTCCACAACAAAATAGAGTAGCTGAAAGAAAAATTGAACACTATAAGAAATGGCTAGGACTATAATAAATGAATACGGTCTCCCTCAATACCTATGGGCCGAGGCCGTAAACACATCTTATTACATATCAAATAGGGTTTTCTTTTGCAAAAATAATTCTAAAACTTCTTTCGATATTTACTATTCAAGAAAACCAAATGTTTATTATTTTAAAGTTTTTGGTTGTAAATATTTTATTTTAAATACTAAAGACAATTTAAATAAGTTTGATGCAAAATCTTATGAAGCTATTTTGTTGGTTACTCTAACGCTAGTAAAGCATATAGAGTCTTTAATAAATCTACTATGACTATTGAAGAATCTATACATGTAAAGTTGAGGAATCTAATATTTTTATTGAGAATATTGTAGAAATAAATTCTTAAGGTGAAGACATGAAGAGGATAACCTTGAAGGACTCACCTATATAAGAAGACAAGCCAAAGATTGATGTGTAAAGTGAAGTTCAAGAGGTTGAAGTGGAGCCACCACAACCACTTCCAAAAGATTGGAGATTCACTCCACATCATCCCAAGGATCTCATTATAGGTGATGCATCAAACGGGGTAACTACTCGTTCCAAGCTCCATGATCTTTGTGGCCATTATACTTTTATTTCTCATTTTGAACCAAAAAACATCCTCGAAACTGAGGGCGACTCATATTGTTTTCTTGCCATACAAGAGGAGCTCAATCACTTTGAGCGCAACCAAGTTTGGCATCTTGTCCCTAGACCCCATGATAGACCAACAATTGGAACTAAATGGATTTTTAGGGACAAGTTGGATGAGTCGGGTAATGTTGTTAGGAATAAAGCTAGGTTAGTGGCTCAAGGTTACACCCAAATCGAAGGTATCGATTTTGAGAAAACCTTTGCACCCGTAGCACGACTTGAAGCCATACGGATAACACTTGCTTTTGCTTCCTATCAAGATTTCAAACTTTTTCAAATGGATGCCAAAAGTGTATTTTTAAATGAGTTTATTGAAGAGGAGGTGTATGTTGAACAACCCCCCCCCCCCCGGGTTTGTTGATCCTACACATCCGGATTTGTTTTCAAACTAGACAAAACTTTATATGGTTTAAAACAGGCTCTTAGAGCTTGGTGTGAAAGACTTTCATCATTTCTTATTTCTAATGGTTTTGCTAAAGAAACAATAGATGTCACTTTATTTACTAAACATGTTGAAAATGATATTCTTATTGTTCAAATATATGTTGATGATATTATATTTGGATCTACTAAAGAAAAATTTTGCAAAGATTTTGAATCATGTATGAAGGAGGAATTTGAGATGTCTATGATGGGCGAACTTAACTATTTTCTTGAACTCCAAATCAAGTAAAGGAGTGATGGGATTTTTATAAATCAAGCCAAGTACACGAAAGAACTCATTAAGAAATTTGGGCTTGAAGGGGTTAAGACAAGCAAAACTCCCATGGCTACCACAACAAAACTTGACAAGGATGAACAAAGTATGAATGTAGATATTAAATTCTATCGTAGCATGATTGGTAGTTTATTATATTTAACGGCTAGTAGGCCGGATATTATGTTTAGTATTTGTCTATGTACTAGATTTCAATCGTGTCCTAAAGAGTCCCATTTGATTGTGATAAAACACATTATTAGATATCTTAAGAGCACCATTAGAATGAGTTTGTGGTATCCGAAGACCAGATAATTTTCCATGACGAGTTTTCGGATGCTGACTATGCGGGTTATAGAGTGGATAGGAAGAGTAATAGTGGAACCTGTCAGTTTCTAAAAAATTGCCTTGTTTCATAGTCTTCCAAGAAGCAAAATTCCGTAGCCCTCTCAACCACCGAGGCGGAATATGTTGCGGCCGGGGCTTATTGTGCACAAGTCCTTTGGATGAAACATGCTCTCCTTGACTATATTTGCATTATGACCATATTAAAATATTTTGTGATATTACTAGTACTATTCATATGACTAAAAATGCAAATCAATAGTAAGACAAAGCACATTGACATTCGATATCACTTTCTTAGAGATCATTATGAGAAAGATGATATTGAAATTGATTATGTTTTCACCGATTTTTAACTTGCGGATATTTTACTAAACCACTAGATTATAATAGATTTTCATTTATTTGTGGTGAATTAAATATTTGTATTATGGATTCATGAGAATTTTGCAAATACTCTTCGAAAATGTTTTGTTGGCTTCACCCTTTTTGATGCGTGACAAAAATGGAAAGAAATACTTTTGAGTTATTATTTCTTTTTCATGCATACGTTTCAATTCATTTTTGTTATAATTTGTAGCGTTCATTTTATTTGTAAAGAACATATTCTTTTCTTATACTTGATAGATAGCATGATTTGAGAGGGAGCTTTTTCAAGCTCCTTTCACATTTTTTGTTTAAATAACTTATATGTTTTGTCATCATCAAAAAGGGGGAGATTGTTGGCCCAAGATTACAATCACCCGATTTTAGAGTTTTGATGATCACAAAACATATATAGTTATTTGTACTAATCAAGTTTAAGTGTTTAAGATCATTTCAGGGTTTTAAGGATTTAAGAAGTTTCTTCTCCTAAAGAAAGGTGGTGTTGACTTAAGATGACTCAAATACAGGATCAAGAATTCAAATAACTCAATGATGCAAATGAAAAAGCCCGATTGAAGAACTTGTAGTCACCTAGACCCTTATATGATTTTAGTATGTTAAAAAGTAAGGATATGATGTGCTCAAGAAGTTACACAAAAAAAAATACATTTTTCAAAAATACAAGTTTTGGGTAGTATTGATTTTGTTGCATGTTTGGTTAATATACATTTTTCATAATATTTTAAATTTTTATATCAAGTTTAGAACATGTATTTTATCTCCTATACTATGCTACATAACCCTCAAACTAATACAAAATATTTTAAAAGTATTTCCAAGCTCAAAAATCTGTTTTAAAGCTATTTCAGGCCATAACGGTCGACCGGGCGGTCGACTGTAACTGTTTCAGGCCAAATCAGTCGACCGGCCTTTTGGCCGTGGGCGTGCACACTGTGCATGTTTATCGATAGACCGGGTCGGTCGACCGTCAACCCCTGCGGTCGACCGACTGCATGACACTTGCTCTCTGTTTGTGCCGGTTGACCGGCAATTCAAAATTCTTTTTTAATTGCCCTGCGGTCGACTGGGCGGTCGACCGGAGCCAACGGCTATAATCTGTATGACGTGCCGGTCGACCGGCAGACGTTCAGGTTGGATCAACGACTCTATTTTGGATCTGTTTTATTTTTTATGGGTTCCAATGACTATTTTTTGTTTTCAATTAGTTAAACTCACCCCTAATGACCTAGTATCACTTATGAATGATATTTATCCTTTGCCTATAAATAGAGGTCATGGGTCTTTAGTTTTCTATAAGAAAAACATTCAAGTTTTAAGTGTTTTCAAAGAAGAAGTGTTTCATTACTTTTCATTTTCAACGTTCTTTCTATTGCAAAATTTTTCAGTTAGTTTCATGTCTTCTAAATCTTTATTACTGAAATTTTTCTCTCACTTTACTTCTTGAGACTAAAATCATACTCCACTCTATAAGAAGTTGTAAGAGAGTATTTGTTGTCTTCCTAGATCACCAAGTGACTTGTATTCAATTGAGTTGTGATTCCTCTTGTGTGGAGGATAGTATTGTTGGAGTTGGGTACTCCGGTCTTGAATAGACCAATTGTAATCCCTTGGGTGTAAGGTTCCTGTGTGGAAGTTCCCTTTGTAGATATAGTGAAAATCCTTCATAGTGGTGAAGGCGGGGACGTAGAGCAGTGGCTCGAACCTCGAAACAAATTCTCTTGTGTTTGTGATTTTTTTTGCTCTTTATTGCTTTACATTCTTATACTTGTGATACTATTTGTCTTGTCTTCAATATTACATTCATTTTATCCTCTTGTATTTTTGGTCTATACTCATATCAATAAGGAAACTATTAAGCACCTCAACTCATCATCTAGAGGAATCAAAGAGGAGAAGTTCTAGAGCCCTTCACCGGGAATTCGGCTTCAATTTCTTGTTTTGAGTGTCCGCTTGCATCATACATCTTAACTAGTTTTTAAAAGTGCATTTGATTAGCATAACACCTATTCACCCCTCTCTAGGTATTTTTCATTTTACATCATTAGAAATTAAGGAGTCAAAATCAGAAAGAGATCAACAACTTTTGTATAATTAACCTTCTCTTTCTGATCAACACGGGAGAATATGACATATGTTGAATATAATATCTATACATTCCAACCTTTCCCTAACTTGGAACCGATAAAAGATGAATGAATTAATTTTATTGATAATATCCAAATAGATTTCTTAAATCTAGTCGATTCAATAGTAGAAAATAGCTTAGTTTAATTACCAATGATTTAACAATTTAAGTTAGTATGTTTTTAGAATGTTTTATCCTCTCATTGAAAAGCAAAACGGGAGTATAGTAACATCATTTATATAAATCAATGTCAAAAAATTGACCCATTATATAGGGTGCTTTACTGTGTCAAGCATCACTTTTACCCCTAGAGGAACCTAATATTATTAGCACTGTGAAAAGTTTGTTCTAACAATTCTAAGGATCAATGACTTACATGTCTCAATATCAGGGACGAAATCAATCGGTTCGTCAATTCAATCAACTTGGCAATCCTCCTCAAGCTTTGAAACGTCTAACTTAACCCCTTTCACATTTAACCCGTCTCATCTACACATTAACTATTTATAAAACAAAACTAGTTTAAGCTTATACAGTAGGGCCCCTCTTTATCTTTATTCTACATCAAGAAGAATCAATTGCCGACTTATCTAGAAATTATTAATAACTAATGATTTGTACAAGCTATCCATATCCCATAAAAAGACTATTCCTTATTAATTGCGCTTAGTATCAGTTAGTTCTTTAGGTACATGATCCTTAGGCGTGAACGTGCTGCTTGCTAGAGTTTTTAGAATTTATGAGGTGATCCTATTATTAACTTTAAGTAATACATGTCCCACATCCTTAAAAAGTGAAATTATTAAGGAGAGGTAAAAGTATAAACTCACTAGAAACAAAACAAGCTCGATGGTGCTAGCGACTTATTCTTGGTTCATATGGCATGGTGATGTATGAGGTCATATGTGCACGCATATATGTATATATATGAGTAGATGGGTTATGCCTAATCTTGGGTGGAATTGATATGTGTATTAATATACTTGTTTTCTACTACTTCTAGGAATGTTGGAATTTTAAAGAGTGATTATCGTCTTAGTGACGAAAGCTATATATGGTATGACTTTTCGTGGCTCAGTCTTTCCAGACAACTAATGATATTTTTATAATAACTTTTATTTTACATATTGAAGTAGAACAAATAAAGATTTATTAGAAATTAGACTACACTGCCTTTCCAACGATATATTATATGATAGATTTTATTTAATTAAACTGCTCCAAATATTCAGAAACTCATCAGCTGTGATGAGTTATGCAACACGATATTTTCGACCAACATGTAATATTTCAGTCATAACTTAAGCTACAGGTATGAACCGTTGGAAAGTAGACTCGATTGTCTTTCCAACGGTATATAATTATATACCATTTAGCCCCAATACACTGGTGAACTGAGCTCAAATTTATAGGTTATAATGTTTAACAGATTTCTTTACCTATAAGGAAGATTCACTATTTTACTCGAAATGATTGTTTTGTCCAGAAATTTTTGCAAGAAAAAATAGAGGAACATAGATTGAAGACTCCTTTAAATGATATACATTGATCATTATATATTCATGGGAATTTCTCTAAAATTTCAAAATTTACAAATAAACTTGGATTAAGATAAGATCCCCCTCACCTAGATTTTTTTCTTTTCAAAGTGGTCATGTCACCGCCTTGTCGTTAACGCCATGGCCAACCTTCACCATGAAAAGTGAGGGAAAAATTATAAAGAGGAATCATGAGGGAGAGAGGGAGAGTGTAGATCTAGAATTTGATATTAGGGATGATGAAGATGAGAAGAGAGATGAGAAATATTCATCTCTTAATTAGCACAAACCTCCTATCACAATACATATTACCAAATCAATTTATTTCCCCTTTTTCTTCTCATGCCACATGTAATCATATAATCCAAGATAAATCCCAACCCTACATCATCCCCTCTCATGCACACTTACTCCCTCTACTAACTCTCTTTCTATTTTAAATTCTTGCATTTACCAAAATGATGATATTTCTATATCACTTATATATATGCGCGCGAGCGCGCGCACACACACACAGACACACAGACACACACACACACATATCCATTTACATATACAAGTACATACACTTATGCACACTTTATTCATATTTATTAAGTTTCCAATCCACTAAAATTATTTCCCACATAAATGTTAAAGTATTAATTATATAAAATACTTAATTTCATCCTTACCCTTATTAAAATTGTATACTCCCCTGAACCAAAAGTTCAAATTTTAAATAAATCATGTTAATTTAATCACCAGGGTGTTACGGTGATTTAATAATCAGGGTGTTACACAGACTCATCTGTATTTTCATTCTCGGTCACTACTCCTATCATAGGTTACTAAAGTGATTCTGAGTGGATGACTGATACAGGAGCTATCCATCATGTATGTTCCAACAGGGATTACTTTTCTAATTTTCAGAAACTAGATGGATGTTCCGTGGTCATGGGTGATGATCGTCCATATCATATGGAAGTGATAGGTGCTGTCTTGGTCAAGATGTTTGATGGGATGGTGAGGGAATTGAAGAACGTAAGGTATGTTTCTCAACTGAAAAGGAATCTTATCTCTGATGCTGTCTTGAAAGCATTGGATCTTGAAGTATCTATTAAAGATGGAGTTCTCAAGATGGTTAAAAACTCAATGGTTGTTTTGAAGGGCGTCCGACGATATTATAGTTACAGGGCGACTTCTACAAATTCAGATAATGATTGCACCCAACTCTGACATATTAGGCTCGGACATACAAGAGAAAATACTTTGCAAGCTCTTGGAAAATAAGGTTTATTGAAAGGTGCCGTACATGCAAATTAGAATTTTGTGAACATTGCGTCATTGGAAAGAAGACCAGGGAGAGATTTGGCGCTACAACTCATTGCACCGAGTGGATTCTGGATTATGTTCACACAGATGTCTGGGGACCTACCAAGAAGACATCTATTGGAGGTAACTATTACTTTGTGTCATTTATAAATTATTATTTTAGGCGATGTTGGGTATATACCATGAAGCACAAAAGGGAAAGTCCTGAAGTTGTTTGTGGAGTGGAAGAAGAACATGAAGAAGAATACGGGAAGGAAGATCAAGGTACTCCCTTCAGACAACAGAGGAGAGTACACAAGTGATCCTCTCCTACAGCTATGTCGCGATGAGGGCATAGAAAGACACTTCACAGTAAGAGAAATATCGCAACAAAATGGGGTGACTGAAAGGATGAATAGGACCTTACTACAGTAGATCCGTTGCATGTTATCTAACGCCGACATATCAAAATTTTTTTAGGTTGAGACATTGGCGTATACTTGCCATCTCGTTAACAGGTTGTTTTCGTCTGCAATAGGAGGTAAAACTCCTTTAGAAGTTTGGTCAGGAAAAGTTGCTTAGGATTATGATTTGCTACAGATATTTGGGTGTCCGATTTACTATTATATCAATGAAGACAAGTTGAACCCAAGGGCAAGAAACAATGTGTTCATAGGATTCATGAAAGGAGTAAAAGGCTCCAAAATTTGGGATTCAAAGGACAGAAAGTTTATCTTAAGTAGAGATGTCACGTTTGATGAGGCTCAATGGTGAAGCCTACAAACTCTCAGCAGGTGGAGAGTCAGACGGCCAATAGGATATTATAGCAGGTAGAGAGTGATGCTACTTCACCATCTCTAAAAAGATCAGTATTATTTCAGGTCATACCCTCGGTGACACAGGGAGATGATCAGGTAGTCGAACAAAATGCTGATAATGATGAGGATTAAAGACAGGCTATGGATAATGTCCAAAAATCCATTGTAGTTAGAAGAACTCAGAGAAACTTATGTAAGCCAAGATGGCTCACTACTAACATGATCGTGGCCTATTCTCTCCCAGCCATTGAGGAGGCAATCCTGTATACTTATAGGGAAGCTGAAATCAGTTCGGAGTCCAAGATGTGGAAGGATGTCATAATGGAAGAGATAAGTTCTCCACACAAGAATGACACTTGAAATTGTCAGAGTTACCCAAGAGAAAGAAGGTGATCAGTTGTAAGTGCGTATTTGAAAAAAAAACAAGGATCTTCAGATGGTGACTGTACACTGCAAAGCCAGATTGGTAGTCATCTATGCTCAATGAGAAGGCATTAATTATAACAAGGTATTCTCATCTATTATAAAACACTCGTCTATTTGGATTTTGTTGGTACTTGTAGCACAATACGAATTGAAACTTGATCAGCTCGATGTGAAGATCACCTTTCTCCATGACGATCTTGTAGAGGAGATCTATATGTCTCAGCCGATGGGGTTCAAAACTATAAGAAAGGAGAATACGGTATGCAAACTAAAGAAATCATTATATAGATTAAAGCAATCTCCAAGGTAGTGGTACAAGCATTTTGACAGTTTCATAAGAGGGAAGAAGTACACTCGAAGCCATTATGACCTATGTGCGTTACACTAAACTACCTGGAGGAGAGTACATCTATCTACTCTTGTATGTGGATGATATGCTCATTGCTTCTAAAAACAAATCTGCTATTGATAAATTGAAGAAAGACTTGTCTTCCGAATTTGAGATGAAAGATCTAGGTGAAGAAAAGAAGGTGCTAAGCATGGAGATTGAGCGAGACTGAAAGAGTGGCAAGGCTAGCTTGAGACAGAAGGGGTATTTGAAGAAGGTTTTTCGAAGTTCAATATCAACAATGATACAAAGTCTGTAAGTACACCATTGGCTCTTCATTTCAAGTTAAACACTACTTTGTCTCCTATTTCTTTTGAAGAGTCTGAGGACATGACTCACGTGCCCTATGCTTGCACAGTTGGTAGTTTAATGTATACAATGGTGTGTATAAGACCTCTCAAAATTTGTCTCAATGGTTAGCAGATATGTGCACGATCCCGGTAGGGGTCCTTGGAAGCAGTGAAGTAGATTCTATGGTACATTAAAGTAACCATAGACATCAGTTTGGTATTCAAGAAGAATGTTACTGGTAAGCAGGAGTGTATCCGATATGCTGATTCTAACTACGCTGGAGACCTCAACAAATGCCGGTCCATAACGGTTGTCCCAAGCACCGGTCAGCAGACGCTCTACTCTATAATCTACTGTCACATTTTCTACTATGGAGGCTGAGATATGGCCATGACAGAGGTTATGAAGGAGGCAATTTGGCTTTAAGGGTTGCTTTATGACTTGAGAATTGATCAGAATCTGTTAAAGATCAATTATGATAGCAAGAGTGCAATCTATTTGGCAAAGAATTAGATATATCATGCAAGGACAAAGCACATTAATGTCAGGTTTCACTTTGTTTGGGAGATTCTTGATGAAGATGACATCGAATTACAGAAAATTAACACGAAGGAGAATCCCGCTAATACGCTTATCAAGGTTGTTTTAGGAGTGAAGTTTGCACATTGCAAAGAATTGCTCCATATCCTTCCAGTTGTGTGAGCTCAGTGGAGCTCATTTGGATGAACTACATGTGGCTTGATCCCATTGGGTATGGGTACATAGGCAACCACAATGGTGCAATCAATTGGAATCAACATGGTGCTATGTTGTGTTCGGCTCAGATTTGAGAAATCTTCACTAAGGTGGAGAATTATAGGGAGAGAGGGTAAAATCTTGTTGATAGAATTTTTTAAACTCTGTTGAAGGTTACCCAAAGATCGATGCAATTAATGGTATCAAATATGAGAGCGTATCAGTCGTATCAATGATGGATTACATAGGAGGAACAAGACCTAATCGACTAAGGCAATGGCCTAGTCGAATAATGATACAAATAGAAAGTTGAAAAATCTGTTTCATTATAGATTAGTCGATTAGACCAAATCCCTAGTCAACTAATATAAATTATTAGTCAACTAAGATATTTCCTAGTCGACTAATACAGCTCTAGCGACCCAGTTTTCAAATCTGATTCTGAATTCGTTTCTGATCCGAATTAGGTGTTTTTGGTTTTCTTTTCTTCGTGGTTTCATTGGCTATTGATTGTTCTACATATTTACATATTTTACCACTTTCATACTATGCATTTTGTAAATAAAATGTGATTTCTTACCCATTTTCTCTCTATTTTTACAGGTCCACAACTTAAAGAGAAAAAGCCCATTAATCACCTTAATTAGCAATAATTAAAGTGATTAAATCCATAATCCCAAAAGAGCCAAGATTTAAATTTGGATTCAGTTGAGATCCGCGCGCCCACTGAAGATTCCAGAAGGCCACGTGGATAACCACCTAACTACCAGATCGTAACAGAAAATCTGGGCTCAACGGCCCAGATTTTGCCGCCAAAACGGGGATTTTCCCGCGTATCTGCGGCGGTTGTGAAGCCGTTGGAGCCCGGATTTTGTGGTAACGGCCAGGACTCTCGAAGCTTCTCACTTATGGCTATAAATAGAGGACCAGGTCTGCACACGAAAAACAGAGAAGAGAGAGAGAAAAAATAGGGGAAAATTCTTGTATTTTTGTTTTCTCCTAGGTTTTTAGACTTCATCTTCTTCCTCCTAGAGATCTTGACAAAGTGAGAGAGAGAGTGCTGTTTGAGAGCTTGTACCAAGGAAGTGACATTCTTTTGGCTAAGGATTAATCAAAAGAGCTCCATTCATCTCTTTGCAAACTCTAGTATGCTTTACTTTACCTTACTTTAATTTCTTGCTTTGATTCTAGTTCATTGTAATTGCTTTAGATCTTTGCTTTACATAATGAATTGTAGCTTTGTTACTTGTGTAATGGAGAGCTAAACTCATATTGCATGGCTAGCTAATAACTTACCTAGCTAACTTCTATCTCTTTGGATGATTGCTTGTTTCAATACTTGCATAGTTTAAGTTTCTTTTGATTTCCAAGGAAGTATTGTTGCTTTCCCTTGGTAATGGCTTGTTAAAGACTCAATATGACTCATGTGTGCCTCGGATAGAGCCTTGTCAAGAACAAGAGCCTTTGATGGAACATGAGGATGGATCACCACACATATGCTACTTGTATAGTAAGAACAACTTCTTTACTTCAAGCTAATTTGTAGTTATGTCTTGAATGTTCAAATGAATGTTGATTCTTCTAACTTAGCACTACTTGAGTACCTATCCTAGAGTTCATCATTGAACATCTATTTAGAGAGCCTATGATTCAATATGAGGCTTCAAGCTAACAACAAAGAGAACACTAATCTTCAAAATGGAAACATCAATTGAACAAACATGCAAGTTATTTTTAATTGCCAATGAGTCAACATGAGGCAATCTTGTAATCACCATTGAGTTTAGCAAGTTAGCAATGAGGTGAAGTTAGCTAGCCATGTACCTTCTTATCTAAAAGTTTTCCAACACTTTCTTTTAGTTTTTCTTTCTTTGCAATACACTTCACTAATTCTTTTAATTTCTTTTTCATAATGCACAAATCCATCACTTCTTTTCATGTTACTTCTTGCAATTGTGTAAATACATAGAAGACATTTCGTTTTTATTTCTTCACTACATACCGTAACGCTTCTATCGCTAGCTCTCCTCGAGAATCGACCCGGTATAGCCATTGCTATAGCGGAAATTGGAAAGGGTAAATCAATCCTTAAATACATTTGTGGAGTGGACTTAGCACCAAGGTGGATTCTAACCTTCATCTCTTTGTTACATATTTGTGCTAATATTCTACACATTACTTTTTCCTAATCAATTTTTGGCGCCGTTGCCGGGGAGAGCAACGGTATTTGAATTCAAGTGAAGAATTTAAACGAATACTCTTCTCTGTTGCAGGTACAGGTTGAAGAAACAGAAAATCTTGCATTGCAGAAACATATAAGTGGACCCGGGCCTCTGCTCTCGAAAGCAGAGACCAGGATCCCTCCAAATTGCCGCAAATTCTGGGATTTTGCCGCAGAATTGCGGCAAAGAGGAGTTCACTATTGACCATTTTTCTGCAGGGCTTGCTTCTCTGCAAAATACAGCTGCTGCTATATTTCAAATCTTGTTTTCTTCACCTGATATCTGCTAATCAACAGTAAAAAAACTTGTTGCAAAGTTTAAAAAAAATTGTTTAGACATTTGCATACTAGGCACGTGTCTTTCAATTCCTTTACATTTACTGTTGAAGAGTGCGGGGGACAAGGTACGTAAGCATAGCATATAGACTAGGACTCACTCTTTGTTTGATTTACTTAAGCTTTGGGTGAACCTTGTTTGTTGATATCGTACACTTGCACTAATTGATTCTAAGGGCAAATCCCATAAAAAAGATAAGGTGGGGATTTTATCACCCCTTCCTTAGCCCACAAACCATTTTCCCCACGCACTCACAATCCTAAGCTTCTAAATAAAAATTGCTAGAGGTTGGCCCTAGGGACATCCGGACTCACTTAGGAGATTATCCTAAGGGGGAAAAGTGTTGGAAAGTGACTTCTGTAAAATCAGTGTCTAGGAAAGGGGTTGAGGGCCGAAAGCCCGAAGGTTGCTGGTTACTTAATTAAGGAACGTCTCTGACGGAAAACCTCCCACCAACCTTACCCTTACCTGGCTGATTTGCTTATAGTCAGAGTCTACACTGAACCTCCTGTGGACGATCTACAGTTAGGAGTCGTCTAGGTCCAGAAAACCTGGAAAGCTTGGATTGATTTTTCTTTTTTCTTGATTGTTATTTTTCATTTTTCGCCTGTGTGATCGGTGCACGTTGATTGTGTAATTGTATGCAAGAGTGGTATCGAGATCCGAATTCTGCTAGGCTTGTAAGAACTTTTACACTGCCACATACACCACCACTCGACACAATCATGACTGCCAACGTGTCGTTGCAAGACAAGTTCTATCCTATCCGCACATCACTTCCATCTTGTATTCTCCTCCCGAACACTAATGGAAATAATTTTGAGTTGAAGCCCCAGTTCATAAACACACTTCCACGATTCCATGGCCTTGAATCTGAGGATGCGTACTTCTTCATCCGAGTGTTTGAAGAAGTATGCCTTATGATGAGGATTTTCCAGTTGACCGAGGATGCTGTCAGACTTAGGTTTATACCTTTCGCCCTGAAGGATATTGCTAAGAAGTGGCTTTATAATCTCCCAGTCAGCTCGATTTCTACATGGGATGATTTCGTTAAGGTCTTTCTTAAAAAGTTTTATCCTATCCATAAGACAGCCCTGATGAGGAAGAATATAATGCAATTCAAACAAGAAGCCAATGAACCGTTTTGGAAGTATTTTGAGCGCTTCAAAGATCTAGTAGCCCTGTGTCCCCATCACGGTATAGAAAAATGGCGCCAGTGCCAGATTATCTATGATGGGCTTGATTATCAGACTAAGACCCTCCTTGAAACCATGTGTCAAGGAGAATTCTTAAAGAAGGATGAAGATCAGGGTTGGGATCTTTTTGAGGCATTAGCTGAAAAGACAATCCAGTGGGAATCATGTACTGAGAAACCTACACCCACTACTTCTAGAACTGGTTTACACTCCATAGGATCCTCAATAGCTGCAGAAGCTAAAATCACGCAATTGATGAAGAGGATTGAATTGCTAGAGTCCAGGGAAAACTCTGCTGTTAATCAGGTCAACCCAACACCAGTGGTAAACCCGGGTTGTACCTACTGCCATGATTTGAATCATCTGTTTGAGGAGTGTCCAGTTTATCAAACTCAAATGTTTCAGGAGAGTACGAATGCCACATACACCAGACCCACTTACAATCCTTACTCCAAAACCTATAATCCAGGATGGCGAAACCATCCGAATTTTTCTTGGAGTCAGTCTGGTCCTGAGCAGCCGAGACAACCATTTTCACAACAATACCCTGCTCAGTCTCATCCACCGACTTACCACCAGAACCCCCAAATATTCATTCTTACCAGAGTCCACCCAGATTCCAGTCATACCAAAATCCTGTGCCATACCAAGGAAATTTTCAGCCCCAGTATCAACATCATCCACCACCCAATCCTTCAGACAAGAAAATTTCTGAGTTGGAGAAAATGATAGAGACCTTATCTAAAACCCAAGCCGCAATGATGAACAATCAGCAGCAGGACATGAATAAATTGCAAATTCAAATAGGGCAGTTGGCTAATTCTCTGACTGAAAGACAAAAAGGAATGTTACCTAGCCAACCAGTACCAAATCCCAAAGCCCATTTTCCTCTGCATGAAGTTGAAGACTTAGGACCCAGCCAAAGCCAATGCCAAGCTATTCAAATCCTTAGGTATGGGAAGCATGTAGACAACAAGGTTTCAAATCAATCTCCTAAATCTGTGTCACAACCACCACCTTCTGTTCTAATACAACCCATGCAAGATAATTCTTCATCAAGCACACAACCATCCACTTCTCAGTCAAAAGGAAAAGAGAAATTTGATGAGCAAACATATAAGCCTGTTGTCCCATTCCCAAATAGGCTTACGAATCATAAGATGAATGCTCACATGGAGAAGATAAGAGAGATATTCAATCAAGTACAAATCAATGTCCCTCTCTTAGATGCCATTCAACAAGTTCCATCTTATGCCAAGTTTCTGAAAGAAATGTGTACAAAGAAAAGAAAAGCAAATGTCCCTAAGAAAGTCTTTTGGCTTCCAACATAAGTGAACTGCTCAATGGTCTGATCCCTGTGAAGTACAAAGATCCAGGGAGCCCTACCATTTCTTGTATCATAGGGCAGACCACCATAAATAGGGCTTTGCTAGACTTGGGCGTGAGCATCAATCTTCTCCCCTTTTCTGTATATCAGCAGTTAGGGTTAGGCAACCTTCGTCCAACCCAGATGACTATCCAATTGGCTGACCGCTCTGTAAAGATTCCCAAGGGGGAAATTATAGATGTTTTAATACGGGTCGGGGAATTCATTTACCCCGTGGACTTTGTTGTTCTTGAAACACAACCTGTACAAAATCACAGAGCGCAAACACCCATCATTCTTGGACGTCCTTTCTTAGCCACTGCGAATGCGATAATCAATTGTAGAAATGGATCAATGCGGCTGACGTTCGGAGATATGACGAAAGAGGTTAATGTCTTCCATCTGGGGAAGCAGCCAAGGGATGTGAGCAATGAGTCTTTTGATGTGAACTTAATTGAGGGATTGACCAGTGAACATGTGGAGGAGGTGGAGTATGAGTCTGAAGAAGAGTTTGAATTGGAGTCGGATGACTTCAACCTGGATCAGATTGTTGGATCAAATGTTGAACGGACCACTAATTCCACACCTATTCTTCCCTTGCACCATGAGCAACCAGTAATAGATCCTGTCCCTTCTTCTGAGCTTAAAGCTCTTCCCAATCATCTCAAGTACAAGTACTTGGATGAGAAGGAATCCTTTCCGGTAATCATTGCATCAAATCTTACTGAACAACAAGAAGAGGACCTTCTGACTGTGTTAAGAAAAAATAGAGAGGCCATTGGTTGGACCATGGCTGATATCAAGGGATTAGTCCCTCCATTGTTCAACACAGAATTCATCTGACGGAAGATGCTAAGCCGAAAAAAGACCCACAACGCAGACTTAACCCCATTATGCAAGAAGCTGTTAGATCTGAGATATTGAAACTATTGGACAATGGGATTATCTATCCCATATCTGATAGTCAATGGGTAAGTCCAGTCCATGCTGTGCCTAAGAAAGCTGGATTTACTGTGGTGGAGAATGAGAATAAAGAATTGATACAAACACGTCTTCCAACGAAAATTCGAGTTTGTATTGATTACAGGAAGTTAAACACCGCCACACGTAAGGACCACTTTCCACTTCCATTCATCGATCAAATGTTGGAGAGATTGGCGGGACACGAGTATTATTGTTTCCTGGATGGATATTCAGGATATAACCAAATCCCAATCGCTCCCGAGGACCAAGATAAGACTACCTTCACCTGTCCCTTTGGAACATTTGCTTACCGAAGGATGCCCTTCGGTCTATGCAATGCTCCAGCAACGTTTCAACGTTGCATGTTGAGCCTGTTCTCGGACATGGTGGAGAAATTTTTGGAAATTTTTATGGATGATTTTTCGATCTATGGGGATTCCTTTGAGCAATACTTGTACCATCTGAAGCTGGTTTTACAACGATGTATGGAGAAGAATTTGACACTTAACTGGGAAAAGTGTCATTTCATGGTCAAGTAAGGAATCGTACTTGGGCACAAGGTATCAAGAATAGGAATCGAGGTGGACAAGTCTAAGGTGGAAGTCATAACGAAGCTCACTGAACCTACATCTTTAAAGGACATTCGATCATTCTTAGGGCACGCCGGCTTCTATAGACGATTCATTCAAGGGTTTAGCAACATTGCAAGACCCTTGACAAATCTCTTAGGAAAGGATGTACCCTTCATCTTTGATGAAGAATGTCAAAAATCATGGAGAGAGCTTAAGAATAGACTTGTCTCAGCACCGATCATCTCTGCACCAGATTGGACCAAGCCGTTTGAGATTATGTGTGATGCCTCTGACTTTGCTATAGGTGCTGTTTTAGGGCAGCGTATTGATAATAGGCAACACGTAATCTATTATGCTAGCAGAACGTTGAATGATGCCCAACTCAATTACACAACTACTGAAAAGGAATTTTTAGCAGTTGTCTTTGCGTTGAAGAAATTCCGTCAATATCTGCTAGGGTCCAGGACTATAATTTTTACTGATCACTCCGCCCTAAAATACTTGATGCAAAAGAAGGATGCTAAGGCAAGATTGATTCGTTGGATACTTCTTTTGCAAGAGTTTGATTTGGAGATTAAAGTTAAAAAGGGCGTTGAGAACGTGGTAGCAGATCATTTGTCGAGAATCCCAAATGCACCTAAAGAGAGAATACCGATTAACGATGATTTTCCTGACGAGCATATTTTTGAGATGTGTGGAGAACCCTGGTATGCTGATATAGTAAACTACCTCGCTACCAGGCAAATACCTTCTCATTGGTCAGGACAAGAAAAACACCGTTTTCTGCGCCAAATGCGGTTCTTCTTTTGGGATGAACCGTATTTATTCAAATACTGTCCTGACCAAATCATACGTAGATGCCTTCCTGAGGATGAACATCAGAGCGTTTTGACATTTTGTCACAAGTTAGCTTGCGGTGGACATTTTGGTCCACGGAAAACTGCTGAGAAAGTGCTTCAGAGTGGATTCTATTGGCCCACTCTCTTTAAGGATGCATATAATTTCTGCAAGCTTTGTGACAAGTGTCAAATGACGGGTCGTATCACACAAAGAGACATGATGCCCCTCACACCCATCTTGGAAGTCGAAATTTTCGACCTCTGGGGCATCGATTTTATGGGACCCTTTCCTCTGTCCTACGGTAACCAATACATTTTGGTAGCCATAGATTATGTTTCCAAATGGGCTGAAGCAATTCCAACACGGACAAATGATAACCATGTTGTCATTAAGTTTTTAAGAGAAAACATCATCTCTCGCTTCGGAGCCCCCCGTGCGATAATAAGCGATAATGGGAGTCATTTTTGCAATAGGGCTTTTGAAGCCTTGATGCGTAAATACTCTATCACTCATAAGTTGTCCACGGCTTATCATCCTCAAACCAATGGGCAAGTTGAAGTAACGAATAGACAAATAAAACTCATTCTGGAGAAAACTGTAGGACAGAACCATAAGGATTGGTCCATCAAACTCATTGATGCCTTATGGGCATACAGGACCGCTTACAAGACTGTCCTCGGTATGTCTCCATACCGAGTTATATTTGGAAAACCTTGTCACTTGCCCGTTGAACTTGAACACCGAGCTATGTGGGCTTTAAAGCAGCTGAATTTAGATATGGATAAAGCCGATGCATTAAGGAAGTTGCAGCTATCCGAGCTTGAAGAGTTAAGAAACGAAGTATACGACAACGCTCGGATCACGAAACACAGAACCAAGCTTTTTCACGATAAGTCTATTCACCGGAAAATTTTTGTCATAGGACAAAAGGTTCTGTTATACAATTCAAGACTTCACCTTTTTCCTGGTAAGTTGAGAACCAGGTGGTCAGGGCCATTCATTGTTCACAAAGTTTTTTCCCACGGTGCGATCGCGATTCTTGACCCAAATACTGGCAATATATTCACTGTGAACGGACAACGTCTAAAGCCATTCCTTACCACGGAAGTCATGTCACACGAAGTTCACGAATTGGGTCTTTGCGACCCAGTTTATTTGTGACCACTCCATCTGTATAGTTTCCCATGCATTTTTCCTGCATATCATTTTGGGATCACACTTGTACATAATTTTCCACTTTTTGTAAATAATAAATAAATAAAAAAATAAAAAGAAAAAATTAGGGATTTTTGTGCTTATAAAAGTTTCACATTCCTAGGATTTTTTCTTCCCTAGGATTCCATGCATTTCCACACTCCTTTGACCTAGGGTGTAATTATATCTTTGACCTAGGGATAAATTTGGAAATCCCATTTTCACTCCTCCCTATAAATACTCTCCTCACCTACTTTTCTCCCTCAAACGCAGAATCCTTTCAGATCTAAACTTATTCTTCCAAAGCCAACCTCTGCCGATTTTCCCTTCACCAGATCCTTCAGATCTGCCGCAATTTCCCTTTTCTGGCCGAGATTCCACCGCATTCCGGCCATCTCTGGTGCTCAGAAAAATTTTGGTCGGCTGATTTCCTCTGTTGTGGCAGATCCAGAGCAACTCTTGCAAACTCTGTCCCAAGTGCCTTCTGCACTACTGTTTTAGATTTCCCCCTACGATCTCCGGGGGTGGTTTGCAATTTTCTCTCTCCAAATCCTTTGCTTTATAATTCATTAGCATATATGGCACCAAATTTGTATGTGGAGAGGGATTTTTCAGTTCTTATGAATGAAAGTGGGGGATATGGGCACATTTTTGTGGATAGAATACGTTCATGGAGTTGGTACTCTTTAGTTTATGATAACAGTGATCACAATGCATACTATTGCCCTGAGCTTGTCACTACATTTTACAATGCAATTGATCCTGCATCTGTGCACCATGACACGTACCAATTTGTATCTCACATGCCATTTGGTGACATCTTTGTTACCATTCCACTTATTGCTGAATGCACTCATGTTCCCAGTTATCCCCACCATACGATCCCTTGCCGTTGATAGATTATACGCCAATCATGGGTGTCCGCTGCATAATTCAGGATCGTGGGCTCAAAGCCAATACGACCTTTCGAAATGTTCATTGCATTGGACGCTGGGTCCAACGCAACATTTTAGAATTGAGCACCAATCTTCCTTTAACAGACCCGTATTACAGGTCATTCATGATTTAATGACACACAACCACACGGTCTGTTTGAATAGGGCCATCTTCCGTGCCATTCTTGATAATTCCTCCCGCACTCGGGTGCGAAGCATTCCCATGCCATATTAATCACACGTCTGTGTAAACATTTTCTATCAGACGCTATCTTTAATTCATTTGACCAAGTGCCTGTTACTGTAGAGAGGCCCACAAGCTCGTATAATGGCTGCATACACGCACTTTGGACACCTATTGCTCAGCCTGAAAATGAACCTGTGGAGCTTGATTCGGAGGAAAGTTTGGAAGAAATTGATGAGCCCCAATTTTGGAGGCAGGAACCCCCCACTGATTCACGAGCCTTCATGTCCACTATCTGGAAGGGCATGAAGAAGATTTTCAAGGGGCAGGTTCGGCTTAGGAAGAGGGTTGAGGAGCAATCCTCTCGCCTAGGTCGCATGGAGGCAGCGTTGAGGAGATCACAGTCGGCTGGACCTAGCACCACTGCGGGTTCAAAACGAGAAAGGGAGTAGTTTTGTCCTTTACCTATTTCATGCATCATTTCATATCGCATACATTGAGGACAATGCATGAGATAGGTATGGGGGGATAGATGCTGACATAGGATTTTTCATTTTCTTTTTAGGTTTTTTATTTTTAGGATTTTCATTTTCTTTTTAGGTTTTTTATTTTTCTTTGTAGATCTTCTATTTTTCTTGTTAGATTTTATTTTCTTTTAGAAAAATAAAAATATATATATAAAAAAACTTTTTGAAATAAGAGACAAAGTTTTGATCTATTTTAAAGAAAATTAAGATGTATCTTAGAAATTAAGAAAGCCTTAATTATGACATCTTAAACCTAGTTGAAATAATAGATCTTGTTTGAAATTATAGGCTAAGTAAGTAAAATTGGGGAGATATTTTTATCTTGAATTTTTGCCTTAGATAGTAAGCACTTCACACTTACACAATTTTTGGGATGGAAACAAAGACCTAAAATGCAATAATAAAAAAAAAGAGAATAAAACATCACTTATTAAGCTGGATAACTATGCCTCAAGAAGCATGGTTATTCACGCCTAACGGTGAAAAACATCACTCATTAAGCTGGAGAATTATGCCTCAAGAAGCATAATTATTCACGCCTAACGGTGATCAAAAAGAATAATCCCCCTTAGTTTTGTGGCCTTTTTCACTCGAGTCCTTTAAACCCGAGGGATGTTTTCTCATCTGGTGCCCTAGAACCATCTGGTTTGGGAGTCATCGGTTATAGGCTCGCTACATGGGTGAACTAGAAAGCCTAAGAAAACTAAGGGAAGAAGAAAAAAAAAAGAGAATAAATAAATGGCTTTATGGTTAGAGTTGAAATCCCAGAAATTTTCACTGAGCACGGTGTGCATACTATCTAGGTTTTATGAAAGATAAAGTATTCAATCTAATTTTGAATTCTTACCTTAATTGCAGACAAGATCTTGCATGGAGACTAAGTTTAAGAAAGAATGATTATAGGTGGACTTATGACCTAAGATCACTTATATTTTTGCAAAAATAGTTCGAAAACATGTCTCTCTTTCAAAATGCATTTTCAAAACACTAACATTTGTTTTCTTTTTTATGGATTTTGTGGGTGCAATCCGCTGAAAACCCTCAGGAGACAACACTCCTCCTCTAGGGTAACCTAGAGGTTTAACGGCTTGTTGCACGTGCTCAGTGCAATCGTGTCACCTACGAAAGTGGTGTAATAAATTAGTTAGGATTTTATTTTTTCTTCTTTTTCTTTCTTTTTGCTCGAGGACGAGCAAAAGCTAGGTATGGGGGTGTGATTGTTCTACATATTTACATATTTTACCACTTCCATACTATGCATTTTGTAAATAAAATGTGATTTCTTACCCATTTTCTCTCTATTTTTACAGGTCCACAACTTAAAAGAGAAAAAGCCCATTAATCACCTTAATTAGCAATAATTAAAGTGATTAAATCCATAATCCCAAAAGAGCCAAGATTTAAATTTGGATTCAGTTGAGATCCGCGCGCCCACTGAAGATTCCAGAAGGCCACGTGGATAACCACCTAACTACCAGATCGTAACAGAAAATCTGGGCTCAACGGCCCAGATTTTGCCGCCAAAACGGGGATTTTCCCGCGTATCTGCGGCGGTTGTGAAGCCGTTGGAGCCCGGATTTTGTGGTAACGGCCAGGACTCTCGAAACTTCTCACTTATGGCTATAAATAGAGGACCAGGTCTGCACACGAAAAACAGAGAAGAGAGAGAGAAAAAATAGGGGAAAATTCTTGTATTTTTGTTTTCTCCTAGGTTTTTAGACTTCATCTTCTTCCTCCTAGAGATCTTGACAAAGTGAGAGAGAGAGTGCTGTTTGAGAGCTTGTACCAAGGAAGTGACATTCTTTTGGCTAAGGATTAATCAAAAGAGCTCCATTCATCTCTTTGCAAACTCTAGTATGCTTTACTTTACCTTGCTTTAATTTCTTGCTTTGATTCTAGTTCATTGTAATTGCTTTAGATCTTTGCTTTACATAATGAATTGTAGCTTTGTTACTTGTGTAATGGAGAGCTAAACTCATATTGCATGGCTAGCTAATAACTTACCTAGCTAACTTCTATCTCTTTGGATGATTGCTTGTTTCAATACTTGCATAGTTTAAGTTTCTTTTGATTTCCAAGGAAGTATTGTTGCTTTCCCTTGGTAATGGCTTGTTAAAGACTCAATATGACTCATGTGTGCCTCGGATAGAGCCTTGTCAAGAACAAGAGCCTTTGATGGAACATGAGGATGGATCACCACACATATGCTACTTGTATAGTAAGAACAACTTCTTTACTTCAAGCTAATTTGTAGTTATGTCTTGAATGTTCAAATGAATGTTGATTCTTCTAACTTAGCACTACTTGAGTACCTATCCTAGAGTTCATCATTGAACATCTATTTAGAGAGCCTATGATTCAATATGAGGCTTCAAGCTAACAACAAAGAGAACACTAATCTTCAAAATGAAAACATCAATTGAACAAACATGCAAGTTATTTTTAATTTCCAATGAGTCAACATGAGGCAATCTTGTAATCACCATTGAGTTTAGCAAGTTAGCAATGAGGTGAAGTTAGCTAGCCATGTACCTTCTTATCTAAAAGTTTTCCAACACTTTCTTTTAGTTTTTCTTTCTTTGCAATACACTTCACTAATTCTTTTAATTTCTTTTTCATAATGCACAAATCCATCACTTCTTTTCATGTTACTTCTTGCAATTGTGTAAATACATAGAAGACATTTCGTTTTTATTTCTTCACTACATACCGTAACGCTTCTATCGCTAGCTCTCCTCGAGAATCGACCCGGTATAGCCATTGCTATAGCGGAAATTGGAAAGGGTAAATCAATCCTTAAATACATTTGTGGAGTGGACTTAGCACCAAGGTGGATTCTAACCTTCATCTCTTTGTTACATATTTGTGCTAATATTCTACACATTACTTTTTTCTAATCAGCTATATAAGGAGGGATACTGTCCCCAATTTATAACCTGTAATTAATTGATTCAATAAGAACTCTCTTCTCTTGTCTCGAGAACGTAGGCAAATTGTTGAACCTTGTTAAATCTTGTGTTCTCTCTTTCTTTCTTTGTTTAATTGTTCGTGTGATTGATTGACTATTCTCTGGTGGCCCTCTTCTCTGTTGCATGGATTCCTAATATTTTCTTAGTTGTAACTGAAGTTGCAAACAAATTGTTTATAGATCTATGAATCAGTTGAGATATAATAAAAAAAAGAAAAAATCACACCGGCTCGCTATAATAATTTCTATGGAATATAAGTTCATCATCCATTGAATCAAATACTTGTTTACTATTTCTTACATTAGAATCATAATTATAGCTTGTCCAATCAAATACGGCCAGAAGTTCCAACTACAGGAATAGAAGTTACGTGTGGTTGGAGTTACACTGTAGCTCTAACTTCATCGAAGCAAGCACCTCCCAAGAAAGGTAGGATCCACATGAAAATGCAAACTCAATAATTTATCGTAGCAAATTCAAGTTTCGAACCATCCAAATATAATATTTCTTTTTACATATATAATAATTTTCTGTAAAATCAATGGGGATTGAAAGATTTCACGATTGTTTTATTTTTAGGTTTTTAGAAACATCAGATATATCTAAACATAACTAAATAATCTTATATTAATGAATAAAATGAAAATTTAGATTTAACTAAGTGAAATAACTATTAATATTTGAGTTATCGAGTTTGGATATTTAGTAGGATCTATAAAACACCACAACTAATAAATTAAGTGAGTTTTAAGATTCAAATCCGATTTGGATCGGGTTATCGGGCGCCATTGCCACCCTTACTGATAGGATGAGCCAGATGGCTTTTAAGTCTTTAGTGCAACCTGTAGAGATGTTCCCAATCTGAACTTTTCTTTTTAACGCTAGTAAGCATCTTAATTAGTGTAGGGAGAAAGGAGATAGAGGAGATAAAAGGAATCAAAAGAGTTTTTAAACTCTTCAGGAAGATAGCGCAGAGAATAGAAGTTAAAAGGAGAAAGAACATGAACTTATGCAGGCCAAGACAGAACCCAGTCGACCGCCCGGTCGACCAGTGTGCACGACGTGCACAGACATGGCCCAATCGACCGCCTCGGTCGACCGTGGCAAAGGTACGGTCAACCACTCCGGTCGACTGACTGAAAGACACAACTCTCGGTTAGTCCCGATCGACCGGGCCAGTCGACTGAGGACAAGGGTCGATCGACTGACAGACGTGTTCTTTCTCCTTTCAGGATTCATACTCTTTTCTATTTAGGATCGAATCCAATCAGGGTTTTGCTAAATCCTGGGACTCTCTGGCTATAAATATGGATTAGAGCCCTCATGAATTGTATCCCACTGAAAATCTCCTTAGAAATTCCTTGAAGCAAGAATAAGTTATAATTGATTGTAGAATCAATAAAATCTCTCTCTCCCCCTTGCCCTGAAGACGTAGGCAAATTATCGAATCTTGTTAAAATTTTGTGTTGGCTTGCTTTCTCTCTTGCTTCTCTGTTCTTGTTGTGTATGTACTTCTCAGACGCGTCTATCTCTATTGGTGAATTCCTCATTGTTGTTGCCTCGCGCCAACAAGTAGCATCAGAGCAAGGTTCATCGTGGGATCGTGTGTTGATTCCAAGAGCATTGGTTGTTGCTTGGCAGGGATCGTGTGTCGATCTCGGAGCAGCGTTGTGACTGTTTGTGAGATCGTGTGTCGATCTTACAACAGCGTTTGGATTGCTCAAGGAATCAATTCGGAGGAGTTGATCGCTTCAGAAACTCTTCGAGGTTTCGCTTTGAGGTAAAAATCATATCTTTATCTAGTTTATTTGATCTAATATTTTTGCTTTCGCATTGCCTTGACGAATCAATCAATAAGATGGCTGGAGATAGACTACAGTAAAATCCATGAATCCACATCCATTGAGGATTGATGTTGTGAAGTTCGACGGCAAGAACAAATTCGATATGTGGAGATGTGAGGTAATGTGTAATACCTCATCCCGCGGGTATGGAGACGTTACTGTAATGTATATACACAGGTCAGAAATACCCTCATGTATTTACACTAAGCATCCAATAGGTAAGAATCAGAGTACGGAAGCATATGGTACATTATACATTCCAACATATGAGTATAATTACAAAGTTATCATAAGATGTGACACAATATTACAAGAATATTACATCACAGATAGGCGCAAATGCGAGAATACAAAGAGATATACAAGCATGAACAGTATAAAAGGCACTCACGAGATTACAGAAGGAAAACTCGAGAGACGTGTACGGGGCCTGGAAGGATAGGGCTCTGGACGGTTTGCTGGTGATCTACTCTTCAGCTGCGCATCTCTGATCAGCATCTGGGAGAAGCTACAAGCTTTAAGCTCCGAGACCTGGACATGAGGATCCAGAGGAGTCAGAACTCCCTAGCGAGTGATGATGCTAATGCCAAATGGCGTGCATAGATAAGCACATGTATATCGATAAATCCGAATTATAAACATGCATTGAAAATCATAACGTGAGCGCAAGCATACAGGAGCAAGTAGTTATACAGCAAGTGATATCAAGCAGAGAATACTCATGGTATAATAAGATAAGAGCAGGAGACTGGTAGACTAGAACACAAGTGATAAGGCTGGATGTAAACAACTATAATATAATAATGGCCATAAATCGAAAATCTGATGTAAACCCGATAAAAGCATACTTGACAAAGCATACAATGGGTATATAGTTGGCATCTTTTATTATTATTACTCGTCTTATTCAGATGTCTAGATATATGAACTAGCGTCTCAACACACATATATATCCACATCTGAGTAAAGTAAGCTTGTTATTAGAAACCAATAGAGGGTATCAACGAACAATGTTTACAGTGGGTCCTGTGCATGCCAGGGACCACGATCCAGGGCGTTCCATTGCTGGTGTATGGAACCGGCGGCAAGGCCTACAGGAGGGTCTTATAGTATGCCCTTATCAAGATGACACCAAGAAGGAAGGAGCCAGCGCTCCCCTCGGTCGCCTAGAGGCCCTCAGGTTGAACCGAAAGTTTTAGTTGCACAACATACCTAGTACCACTGTAAACACGAACATGTATTGATATCCGCAAGTTTTCCTGACCCGATGTAAGTTGTCTCATTTTATGATTTATTAGATAATTATCAGATTTCAGGAATGAGCAGGAACCAGGAATATCAGGAATACTGGTGTATCAGGAGTACGATTTGTTCTGATATATATCAAGATGTAAACAAGATGTCGGGTCATCATTTTCATTATCGTGATAATCATAAGAGTCAAGTATATCATGCCGGATGTCAAGTGGTAGCATTGTTTCCATCGATTTTGCGAAGGGGAAAACTTACAAAAAAGAAAGGGTCGAGGAGCTAAATTACAAGTAACTCTTTGAAGTAAAAAGATTACAGGTAGATTGATTAGTCTACAATTCTGCATTATTATTTCGGATTCTCCCACCGATTTATGAATAAATTGTCGATCTAAATCGTGTTTGGTCTTTATTGCAGGTAGATCCAAAGTTCAAGGGCAACGATGTAATAAGAGCCTAATTAATCCCAATTTATGGTAATTAATTTCGCATTACTTGGAGGCCAAGCAAAGGATTCTCTAGAAGATACATTGAACCTAGACTCCTGCGCATGTCAGACGAATATTCGGGTGCAAATACCAGAAACGGGATATACCCTGATCATTCTCGAAGCCAGAGGGACCCACTGACGAAAACCAGGGATCTACCTCCCTGGTATTGCCGCGGAAATGCGGCAATAGCCGCGTTTCCGCGGCAAAGAGTGGAGCCACGCGTCGATTTTCGACGCGTGGCCCCGTCTCGTCTTCTGGAATCATCTTTGGCTTATAAATAGCCCTGCATAGGCCCAAAACGAGGGCAGTCTTCGTTTTTAGGAGTAGGTGCAGATTTTAGGAGTAGTGTAGGTAGGTGCTCTTCATTTCTCTTATATTTTCATTTCTTTTTAGATCATTATAGTAGGGCTGAGTGATTCATAGAGAGAGAGAGATAGAGAGGGATTGATGTAATAGATAGTGACAGTCTATGTAAAGGTGCCTCCTTTCTCTTCCATTGTAATCTCCTTCATCTTCTACATGATTTCTTGCTAACTTTTATTCTTATGGCAATCTAACTACTAACCACTAACCATCTAACCACTTACTTGATAATCCACATGAATCGGGTAGCCTCTATTAAGGCCTTGTTCTTGCAAGAGCCATTGATGGCCAATAATGATGGGTTCTAACATCTAACTTGCTAACTTGCTAACAAGCTAACTCTCTTTTATTTCATGCTTTCTTTTAGTAGTCTAATGAGTTGATGCTTGTATTAGCTTGATCTTGATGCATGTTTGAATGTGATGAACCATCTATGTGCCATGCTTTGTATCGTCTCTTGAAGCCAAGGATTATTGATGGCCGAGGATCAAAATGTGAGGCAACTATCATAAAGACGTTAACATGGTTAGTGGAGTATTTAGTAGTTAGTAGCCATGAGTTTTCTTTTTCTCTTGTTTTAGAAATCATTTTCAAAATTTTTTCCTCATTTTCTATCGATGTTTTCACCGCCTTCTTAGTTCATCCTTGTTTCATCTCCTTGTCTACTTTGTTTTCCAAACCACTCTTCTATTTGGTTTTTACATCGACGTTTTCATCCCTCTCCTCACCTACCACATTCTGGATTTCCTTTCTTTTCACACTTTCTTTTTCATTCTTTCAACAAAGAAGAAGTGTTAACAAATAACGTGAATAGAAACTGTCAATGCTTCTATCGCCTCCCTTCCCTGTGGATACGACCCGTTGAGCCAATGCTATAACGGAAGTATCGAGGGTACATTAGCACATTCGAGCTTTTCATTGATTTTACATAAAACACACTTGAGTGCTAGTTCCGCCTCGATCAAATTTTTGGCGCCGTTGCCGGGGAAGGGAATGGTTTCGTTTTCACGTTTTTTTTAACATTGTCTTCTCTGTTTTGGTGTGCAGGACAAGCTTTACAGGTGCTTAATATTGCAGTACATAAACTAGCTTTGCATCTCCCTGCTCCTTAAAGCAGGGCCCCAGATTTTGAAGAACTGCCTCACAAATGCGACATTTGCCGCGAAAACGCGACCATTTTGTGATGATTGTAAATCTTGTTGTGCTGGGATGTGTTGATTGTAATAGCTAGTATATTTGTGCTTCTATTTTTTCTGCTTTGATTGCCTACACACCATAATAAAATAAAGAATTAAAATACGGTATTTGGACGCGTTTAAAATGGTTTAGACATTTGTATTTAGGCACGTGTCAATTCAATTCCAATATACTGTATTTTGTTCTGTTGTTGTGATCTGGATGGAGATGTACATATGGCATTGCATATAGCATAGGACAAACACGTGGTGATTTATCACTTTGTGTTATATTCTTGTCTATATTGCACACTTGCACGAATTGAAATTAAGGGCAAAACCTAAACAAGATAAGGTGGGATTTCATCACCCTTCCTTAGCCCAAAAATCATCTCCCCACTCACACAACCCAAGCCCTAATAAAATTTGAATAGACGTTGGCCCCTAGGGACATCTAGGTCTAGGTCAACCTACTATTGGCTTGGTTTTGATTTTTTCTTTTCTTTTTGATTGTTGTTTGATTTTTTCTTTTTGTTTGTGATTGTTTGTGAAATGGAATTCAATAACAACAATTCTTTCAATCCGAATATGAATCCATATTTCACACCAACCCCATTGATTCGGATAATTCCAACCCGGCGTTTACAATATGCATCAACCAAATACACCGGGTTGGCCTTATCCAAATCAATACAACCCATACCCACATTCTTATGATTATAATTTCCAAAATAATTTCAACTCGTCACAGAGTCAATGGGGATTCACTTCCCCCGAGTTTAATTATCAACCTCCTTATCCACAATATCCACCTTATCCACAATTTACACAATGTTCATTCCCCGATTTCGCTTCCTATACTCCTTTTTCTGAACCACCAATTGAAGAAAAATCAGAGTTCGAAAAGAGAGTAGAAGCCAATTTACAAGAGGCCGAGCAACAACTTCAGAAAACATTGGCCTTTCTAAAATATATTCAAGAGTCTTACTCAATTCCACCTCCTCATAATAAACAACCATTTGCCCTGGAAATGAGTAAGGAACTCTTATGTGAGTCCAAGCTTCAATCTCAACACATTTTTGACTCACATTCTTCACAAAATTTTCAAAACCAAGATTCTTATACTCTCATTCTAGAGCAACCACTTGGAGATACATCATATCTAGATAAGAGTATAGATATCTTGCAGGAGTCTATGTTACAATATCAAAAATCATCTGCCGAGTCTGTCAATAGGTTGGAAGAACAATTGAGTCAATTGGTTAACATTTATAGGAATGAAGAAACTCTATCTTATCAACCTTTGACCAATTCAGCTATGCCAAACTCTATTGATCTGACCCAAGACTCTTGTCATTTTGGAAATCAAGATTCAATTTCAGCACACCCGTCTGAACTTGTCCAAACTTTAAATGTTAAAGATCCCATTGACATTTTGGCAAGTTATCTATTTTCTGAAATTGAACTTGAGTATGAATATGATCATGAACCTCAAATTAGTGATTCAATTCTACTTCCTGATTCAATTATGATTCCGGTATCTTCACCTGATTTCAATCCTTTTCCTGAGTCAGTATTGGATCCTGTACAATCCATTGTGAAATTGAATTACCAATCTCTTATGATGATCATATTGAACTTGACCACTTCCATACTTTTGAAAGTCTCATTGATAAATTGGCAAGTTCTCATTTTTGTGGAATTGAAATCACTGAGGAATGTGACTTTGATCCTCAAATTTGTGATTCAGTTCAAATTCCTGAATCATTATTGACTCCTGTTTTGTTACCCAATTTGAGCAACATTTTAGAGTCAGTTTTGATTCCCATACCTGTCATTCCTGAACTTGAATCACCAATCATAGATAGTCACATTCCATCATGGGGAAATGATTGTGGACTTGAGCTTCATTTTCTTGATTTGGACCCACTTCCTGAACCAATCTCGACTCCCGAACCTTTACTTGACTTGAGTCATTTTTCTGAGTCGATATTAGTTCCTATATTTCCTGAGTCCAAATCAATCATTCCATTCTGGGACAAGGGTTTTGAAAAATTTGACTCCGAAATTATTTTGAAAATTTGGAAATTAGATGGGGTAAATTTTTATAAAAATCATGCATATATACATCTTTCTAGTGGGTTGTATCATGGAGGTTTCTGGTAGGTTCCTCTGAACTCCACGCAAGAATGATTGAGTCGCCTTTCGTGGACCAATCAGACCGCCACCGGAACCACCACCTTGAGGTAATTTTTCCTTCCCTCTCTATTTATTTCATGCATACATATATCACGATGCATTGAGGACATGCATGAGATAAGTGTGGGGGAGGGTTTTACTAACATAGAGTTTTTAGATTTCTTTCTTTTACACTTCTTTTAGGATACTTTTAGAAATTTTTCCTTTTGTATAGGAATTTTCTCTTTCTTTAAAAAAATTTTTGAAATAAGAGACAAAGTTTTGATCTATTTTTAAGAAAATTAAGATGATCTTAGAAATTAAGAAAGCCTTAATTATGACATCTTAAACCTAGTCAAAATAATGAATCTGTTTAAAATGTAGGTTAAGTATAAAAGATTGGGGAGATAATTTTATCTTGAAATATTTTGCCTTAGATAGTATGCATTTCACACTTACAAAAATTTGGGATGGAAACAAAGACCTAAAATGCCATAAAGCAAAATATATATATATATCTATATATATATATATAATATATGTGTGTGTGGTGTGTGTGTGTGTGTGTGTGTGTGTGTGTGTGTGTGTGTTGTGTGTGTGTGAAAAAAACATCACTTATTAAGCTGGATAATTATGCCTCAAAAAGTATGATTATTCACGCCTAACGGTGGTCAAAAGAATTAAATAATCTCCATTAGTTTTGTGGCCATGTTTACTTGAGTCCTTAAACCCTAGGGATTTTCTCATCTGGTGCCCTAAAACCGTCTGGCTTGGGAGTCATCGGTTATAGGCTCGCTACATGGGTGAACTAGAAAGCCTAAGAAAACTAAGGGAAGAAAAAAAAAGAAAAAGAAAAGAATATAAATGGCTTGATGGTTAGAGTTGAAATCCCAGAATCTTCACTATCACAAAGTGCATATTATCTAGGTTTTATGAAAGATAAAATATTCAATCCAATTTTGAATGTTTACCTTAATTGTAGACATGATCTGCATAGAGACTAAGTTTAAGAAAGAATGATTTTTGGTGGACTTATGACCTTAGATCACTTATATTTTTGCAAAAATAGTTCGAAAACATGTCTCTCTTTCAAATGTGTTTTCAAAATACTAACATTTGTCTTCTTTCTTTATGGATTTTGTGGGTGCAATCCGCTGAAAACCCTCAGGAGACAACACTCCTCCTCTAGGGGTAACTAGAGGTTTAACGGCTTGTTGCACACGCTCAGTGCAATCGCGTCACCTACGAAAGTGGTGTAAAACATTTGTAGTATAGTTTTTCTTTTCTTGTTTTGCTCGGGACGAGCAAAGAATAAGTGTTGGGGTGTGATTAGTTTACAATTTTGCATTATTATTTCGCATTCTCCCACCGATTTATGAATAAATTGTCGATCTAAATCGTGTGTTTTGGTCTTTATTGCAGGTAGATCCAAATTCAAGGGCAAAGATGTAATAAGAGCCTAATTAATCCCAATTTATGGTAATTAATCCCACATTACTTGAAGGCCAAGCAAAGGATCCTCTAGAAGATACATTGAACCTAGACTCCTGCGCATGTCAGACGAATATTCGGGTGCAAATACAGAAAGGGATATACCCTGATCATTCTCGAAGCCAGAGGGAGCCCCACTGACGAAAACCCAGGGATCTACACTCCCTGGTATTGCCGCGGAAACGCGGCAATAGCCGCGTTCTGCGGCAAAGGAGTGGAGCCACGCGTCGATTTTCGATGCGTGGCCCCGTCTCGTCTTCTGGAATCATCTTTGGCTTATAAATAGCCCTGCATAGGCCCAAACCGAGAGCAGTCTTCGTTTTTAGGAGTAGGTGCAGATTTTAGGAGTAGTGTGGTAGGTGCTTCATTTCTCTTGTATTTTCATTTCTTTTTAGATTATTGTAGTAGGGCTGAGTGATTCATAGAGAGAGAGATAGAGAGGGATTGATGTAATAGATAGTGACAGTCTATGTAAAGGTGCTTCCTTTCTCTTTCATTGTAATCTCCTTCATCTTCTACATGATTTCTTACTACTTTTATCTCATGGCAATCTAACTACTAACCACTACCATCTAACACTTACTTGATAATCCACATGAATCGGGTAGCCTCTATTAAGGCTTGTTCTTGCAGAGCCATTGATGGCCAATGATGATGGGTTCTAACATCTAACTTGCTAACTTGCTAACCAAGTTAACTCTCTTTTATTTCATGCTTTCTTTTAGTAGTCTAATGAGTTAATGCTTGTATTAGCTGATCTTGATGCATGTTTGAATGTGATGAACCATCTATGTGCCATGCTTTGTATCGTCTCTTGAAGCCAAGGATTATTGATGGCCGAGGATCAAAATGTGAGGCAACTATCATAAAGAGGTTAGCATGGTAGTGGGTAGTATTTAGTAGTTAGTAGCCATGAGTTTCTTTTTCTCTTATTTTAGAAACTATTTTCAAGCTTCTTTCTATCATTTTTCTATTGATGTTTTCACCGCCTTCTTAGTCATCCTTGTTTCTCTCCTTTTCTATTTTGTTTTTCCAAACCACTCTTCTATTTGATTTGTACATCGACGATTTCATCGCTCTCCTCACCTACCACATTCTGGATTTTCTTTTCTTTTCCTTTTCATTCTCTTTTCATTCTTTCAACAAAGAAGAAGTGTTAACCAATATGTGAATAGAAACTGTCAATGCTTCTATCGCCTCCTTTCCCTGTGGATACGACCCGTTGAGCCAATGCTATAACGGAAGTGTCGAGGGTATATTAGCACATTCGAGCTTTTACATCGGTTTTACATAATACACACTTTTGAGTGCTAGTTCCGCCTCGATCAAATTTTTGGAGCCGTTGTCGGGGATTTTCGACGCGTGGCCCCGTCTCGTCTTCTGGAAGCCTCCTGGGCCTATAATAATCCCTGCAGAGGGCCAAACCGAGGGCAGTCTTCATTTTTAGGAGTAGGTGCAGATTTTAGGAGTAGTGTAGGTAGGTGCTCTTCATTTCTCTTGTATTTTCATTTCTTTTTAGATCATTGTAGTAGGGCTGAGGATTCATAGAGAGAGAGAGAGGAGATATAGAGAGGGATTGATATAATAGATAGTGACAGTCTATGTAAAGGTGCCTCCTTTCTCTTCCATTATAATCTCCTTCATCTTCTACATGATTTCTTGCTAACTTTTATTCTCATGACAATCTAACTACTAACCACTAACCATCTAACCAATTACTTGATAATCCACATGAATCGGGTAGCCTCTATTAAGTCTTGTTCTTGCAAGAGCCATTGATGGCCAATGATAATGGGTTCTAACATCTAACTTGCTAACTTGCTAACCAAGCTAACTCTCTTTTATTTCATGCTTTTTTTAGTAGACTAATGAGTGATGCTTGTATTAGCTTGATCTTGATGCATGTTTGAATGTGATGAACCATCTATGTGCCATGCTTTGTATCGTCTCTTGAAGCCAAGGATTATTGATGGCCGAGGATCAAAATGTGAGGCAACTATCATGAAGAGGTTAGCATGGTTAGTGGAGTATTTAGTAGTTAGTAGCCATGGGTTTCTTTTTCTCTTGTTTAGAAACTATTTCAAGCTTCTTTCTATCATTTTTCTATTGATGTTTTCACCGCCTTCTTAGTTAATCCTTGTTTCATCTCCTTTTCTATTTTGTTTTCCAAACCACTCTTCTATTTGGTTTTTACATCGACGTTTTCATCGCTCTCCTCACCTACCATATTCTGGATTTCCTTTTCTTTTCCTTTTCATCTTTTTCATTCTTTCAACAAAGAAGAAATGTTAACAAACAATGGGAATAGAAACTGTCAATGCTTCTATCGCCTCCCTTCCCTGTGTATACGACCCGTTGAGCCAATGCTATAACGGAAGTATCGAGGGTACATTAGCACATTCGAGCTTTTCCTTTGATTTCACATAAAACACATTTTTGAGTGCTAGTTCCGCCCCGATCAGGTGACATCGACTTGTTGAAGATTCACACTTCGGAGAATTCGGCCGATATGCTTACAAAGGTGGTGTCGGGAGTGAAGTTTGCATATTGCAAACCTTTGCTCCATGTCCTTCAGGTGATTTGAGCTTGCTGAAGCTCATTTGGGTGAACTACGGATGGCTTGATCCCATGGGCAGGGGTACGAAGGCAACCACGTTGGTGCAGCCGCTATCGAGTCGGTGTTCGACTCAGATTTGGGAATCTTTACCGAGGTGGAGAATTGTTGGAAAGAGAGGATATTACCAAGGAATTGACAGGATTGCCAAGTGTTGTCAAAGATCGCCAAGGAAGTCGATGACGAAAGGTAAATGGAAACGGCAGCAGCAGCAGAAAAAAGGCAGGTCGGTCGACCGACCCGGTCGACCGGCATGCACAACATGCACAGGGTTCGTAGGCGGTCGACGGCAGGTCGACCGCAATTCCCTGACTGTAAGTGCCAAACTCTCTGTTAAATTCGGCCGATCGACCGGTCGACCGGAGGTGTATGCCGGCCGGCCGGCCGCGGCGACCGATAGTCGGGTTTGGGTGAAAATCTGCTGCTCCGCAAATCTAGGTATTAAGCCTAATGTTGTTTTCTAGGTTTATTGCCTGCGAAAAAGGGATTAGCAAAAGCTCTCTTGCATTCAAAGAGGCTGATAGCTATTGTAAATATCTTCCTAGTAATTAATCTCTCCAATGGATTGCCCCGAGGACGTAGGCATAGAGGCCGAACCTCGTTAAAATCGTGTGTTTGAGATTTGTGTTTTTTCTTGTATTTTGTTGGGTGTTCTTTGTGCTTGGAGATCTGTGAGATTCTTTGTTGGTTGTTGTCATCGGCGCACAACATATTCAACAACGGATGCAACAAACAACTGCTTTTTTAGGGGAAAAAACCAACGAGAGAGAGCAAAGAAAGAAAAGCAAGCTAACAACTAAGGGAACAACTTATTACCTAGATGAAGCTTGAATTATGGAATCAAAAAGTACTCGCACAAGAAAGGAACCTCATTTGATGCAATCCAAATGGATGCCTTCTAAATGTTAAATTTTTAGATGGAAAATAACAATTTTTTTAAATGTAAGTATTCTCTTTCTCAAGGAACATAATCAAGAAGAAAGTAGGCATAAATTCTAACTGTGAACAGAAAGCTCTAAACCAATAAAGATAAATCCAGGCTTGATTTAGGTCATAGCAGAGCATTTTTCAGGATTGTTGAGAACTGAAATTAGGTAAGATCGATCCGATTTGATCGCAGATCTGTAGCAAGCGAGAGATCAAGAGAGCAGGAGAGGGAGAAAGAGATAGTTAAATAATTATATATCCATAACTTTAGAACTCTATTAATTAAAATATAATATAATATAATATAAAGAGTGAAGGATGCTCTAACAGTGGATGCGGGTGTGGCAATGGCGTAAACTCGTCGTCGTGAGGGGAAGAGAGAGCGGGAAAGAGAGTGTAGATGAAGGAAGGTGAATATGGGGGTATAATTGGAAATTATGAAAAAATTTAAATTTTTAGATATAAAGGATATTTCAAGAAATGTATGATGGTGTGTTTATCAGATTTGTTGGTGTAAAAATCCCAGTGAGCGTGTTAATCAAATTGATGGGCACCAACATCCGTGCCTCGGATATTGCCACCCCCAGAATGAGGAAGGCAACCAAAGGATTAAGCATAAAGACACCCCTAAAAAAAAATCAAAATTGGTCAAAATATCCTCTTCTTCTTCTACTCCTCTCGCTCCCATGCCAACGATCACTCGACCTCCCCCTCGCCAGTGACCACCGACCTCCCCCTCACCTACGACCACCTCCTCCCCCTGACCTCCCTTTTACCGACGAACCCCTTCCTCCCTGGCCCCCCACTCTCCTCCCCCTCCCCCCCGCCAGCGAACCCCCCGGCTCCCCCCTTTCCCCTGATCTCCCCATCCCCCCAATTGTTTGGCCAGATTTCAGCCAAACAAAAGTGTCTGTTTTGCCAGATCCAAGCGAACAGATCTCGTCTGTTCGGCTAAAATCTGGTCAAACAGTTAGGGAGAGGGGGGCAGGCAAGGAGAGTGGAGGAAGGGAAGGGTGGGGGTGGGGGAGCGCCGATGAGGGTAGATCAGGGGGAGAAAGAGAGGGAGGCCGGGGAGGGGGAGGCCGGCGGAGTAAGAAAGGAGGAAGAAGAATGTCATTTTGGACTTCACTAAGAGTAAAATTGTCAAAAAAAAATTAATAACACACTTGTAAATATTGGTGTTGCCTTCCTGATTTCCTGGGTGTCAGTATCCGCTCTCAAATTCCTTGTTCCAAATAACCACACTCTCACTATGAGTTTGTTGCTGCTTGCTTTTATTTCGAGTTTTGAAGCTAGAAGACAATACAATACTCACTTGTCTTTATTGAAGAAAATCTCTCCCTCCCTTCTGTTTAGGATTCATTGAGCTGTTGTAACTGAGAGCAGAGGTTGCCGATGTTGGCGTGAAGATCAACGTCACAACAGAATCTTGTTCTAGATAGCAATTAAAAAATAACAAAATAGAAAGAGAGAGAGGCAACAGAGATGAACACCGAGATTTACGTGAAAAACCCAAAAGGAAAAAACCACGGGTTGAGCTTGGGACTCGGAGGAGGCTTCACTATGGTGGAATCAACAAAAGGGATACAAGGCACTTGGCACACCCGACTACGCCGACTTCCACACAACTCTCACAACTTTAAAATTCTCTTCAACACAAGAGACTTTCCTCACACTCTCTATACTTTCAAGAGAACAAGTGAAGAAGATGCTTGATCAAGTGATCAGCTCTACAACAATGAGCTTGCCTATTTATAGGCCTTTGATGATGCTTCGTCTCCTTAACCATTCAAAGATATGCATGTACCTCTACAACTTCCGTGTTAGAATATCAAGCCCAAAGCATGACTGCACCATGCTCGAAGAAGACCGCACCATATCCGAAAAGTCACACGCAGAATTGCGCAACAATAAATGAGTTGGAAATTGAGCCAACTCCAACAATCTCTACCTGGCGAGATGTCCAAATCTTCAGAGAGATGACACAAAACTCTGGAACAACTGTTGCTCATTCATGAGCAATTTCATCACCTTGATGAGTACCAAATCACCTTCCCGCACCTATGGTGGCTAGGTGCACATGCCAACTAACAGCTCTTCATATTTAGTAAGCTTAAGCAATGCTTGAACTTCTCAGCCGTAACTGGTTTTGTTAAGAAGTCAGAAGCATTCTCGTCTGTGTGAACTTTTCACCTCGACTTCTCCATTGTTGAGCCAATCTCGAATCGATGATAACGGACTTCAATGTGTTTGACCTTGTATGAAAGACCTGGTTCTTTGCAAGACAAATGGCACTCTGACTATCACATTGAATTGTTACAAAAGCTTGCTGTAACCCCAAATCACTTGCCAAACCCTTGAGCCATATAGCTTCCTTGGCAGCTTCTGTCAAAGCCATGTACTCCGCTTTGGTAGTAGACAAAGCACTAACCTTTTGGAGCATAGATCTTCAAGATACTGGTCCTCCGCCACAAGTGAAAATATAGCCTGTAGTAGACCTTCGCTTGTCTAAATCTCCAGCATAATCGGAGTCAACAAAACAGTGATGCACGCGTCGTCATGTTGTCTTTCAAACATAATGCTTTTGTTTCTGGTGCCCTTAAATACTGATAATCCACTTGACAGCTTGACAATGCTCTCTTCCTGTATTGACATATACTTTGACACCACGCTCATTGATTGGTAGTGAAAAGTGCATTTTTATCACTACATTTACCATCACATTTTCATATTTATATCTATAATTCTGCACATTTACTAATATTTTATGATTTATTGTGTGCAGGCTTGAGAAATAAAATAAAGAAATAAAGCCTCAAAAGAAGCCCAAAAAGCCTATATTCAAGCCCAATGCAAAAGTTGCAATTATCAAATGCCAAAATTGCAAATACTAAGTGCAAAAGTTGCAAATACAAAGAAGAGGGAAGGATAGAATTCTATTCAACCCTAAACACTTGCATGATGAGAATAAAAACAAAGAAGAGAGTGCAAAGATAAGAAAATTCGTGGATAAAAGATTTGGGATCTAGTAACTTGCTTCCCAAGTTATATCCAAATCCAAAGATAAAGATCCAGGATCAAACTTCCAGAAAGAAACGCCCAGATAGACGGACCAGGGGAGGCCACGCGCAAAGCGCGTGGCCAACCGCCATCACTTGGCCTCGGAAACGCGGCCAAGCCGCGTTTTCGCGGCAATCCTGCCTTATCCCGGGACCAGTTTTCGTGGGGAGAGTTGTGTTGGGACTCTACCTCCTTCTGCACCTATAAATACCCTGCAGTACAACCGAGAAGGGCGTACAGAAAACTACAGAGAAAAATTTAGGGTTTTAGGCTAACTTGTAATCTAGGTTAGGTTTTATTTTAGTTTTTTTTGTAATTTTTGTAACTGAGAGGAGAGGATGCTTTCATGGAGGAAGGAGTTCATACTTGTACTGAGGTGACAGCGTGTGTAAGTTTTATTTTTCCTCTATTGTTAATTGAATCGACTCAAGGTTTATCTTTGTTCTTTTTATTTTATTCTTGTGTCTCTATTTTTGTTCTATCGTTGTTCTTCTATTTTTGTTTTATGTCATTGTTTCTTTCTCTGATGACTTGCAAACCGTAAGAACTGGTCGTTCGAGACTGCCTAGCCAACGAAGTGCCCTTGATGGCCCTATGGAGATGAACAAGCCTTCTCTTTAGTTTGTCTTTTCTTTTCATAGTGTAGATTGCGAAGGTGGACGATCCTATACGCCATACTTGAACGCCTTCCAAGACAAGGTAAGTCGTTGCAACAGATCAAAGGTAAGCAGGTTGAAGAGGTATGTATGTGTTATAGTTTTCTTTCTAATTTTAGTTAGATCCACATCTTCCACATGTTTCTAAATTCTTTTCTTCATTGTAAATACCATTGTAAATAATAAAAAATAAATAAAAAGAGATAACTTACTTAAACGCTTCCATCGCTAGTCCCTCTCTGAGGATCACGACCCGCATAGCCATTGCTATCACGGATTAGAATTGAGCACCTTGCACATCTTGTTCTAAATCTAAAATTCTTTATTTTGTGTGCAGGAAAATCTCAATCAAAATTTTGGCACCGTTGCCGGGAGGGATGGTAAGTTTTTCTCTAAATAAATAAAAAAAATTAACTAATTCTTTTATTCTTTTCTGTTTGCAGGATTGGAGAACAGAAAAACAACAGCAGAAGTGGACATATAGCAACTCTGTGCCTCTGCCCTCGAAGGCAGAGCAGCAGAGCCTGCTACTTTGCCGCGGAAACGCGGCCATAGCCGCGGATCCGCGGCAGTCGGCAGTAGCAGTGAACTACTGATCAATTTTTCTGCAGGTTGCTGAAAATTGTAATATTTGCTTTCTGCTTTGTTAAAATTTGTTCTGTGATAACCCTGCTTACTGCTAATTAATTCAACAGTAAAATATTTGTTGCAAAAGTTAAAAATTGATTAGACGTTTGCATATTAGGCACGTGTCTTTTCAATTCCTTTATTTTTACTGTTGAATGAGTGCTGGAGCAAGGTACGTTTCGCATTGCATGTAGAATAGGACTCATCTCTTGGTTGATGCTTTGAGTGAATCTTATTTACATATCTTGTACACTTGCACTAATTCATCTTAAGGGCATAACCCATTAACAAGATAAGGTGGGGATTCATCACCCTTCCTTAGCCAAAAAATCATATCCCAAGCACTCACTAACCCAAGCCTAACTTAAAAATTAGTAGACGTTGGCCCTAGGGACATCTCGGACTCAATAGGAGATTATTCTAAGGGGGAACAGTGTTGAAAGTTAACTCTTGTCAAATCAGTGTATAGGAAGGGATTGAGGGCCGAAAGCCTGAAGATGGTGGTTACTTAATTAAGGAACGTCTTTGACGGAAAACCTCCCACCAATCTTGCCCTGACCTGGCTGATTAACTTGTAGTCAAAGTCTGCACCCTACCTCCCATGGACAGTCTAACCAGTTAGGAGTCGTCTAGGTCATAGGTCTACCCTAACTTAGGTTAGATTTTTTTTCTTTTTGTTTGCTTATTTGTTTGTTTTCTTTTTTTTGTTTGTGTTTGTGTGATATGGCATATAACAATTTTTCCAATTTTAATCCATATTACACACCTTTTTCGGATATTACCAACCCGACATATCACAACTTTGACCAACCTAGTGTGCCGAAATGGTCTTATCCGAATGATTATAACCCATACCCCCATCTTATGACCATAATTTTCATACTTTCAACTCTTCACAGAGTTCATGGGGTTTCGCTTCCCCCGAGTCTAATTTTCAACCAACTTGTCCTCCGTCTCCACCTTGTCCACAATATTCCCAAGAGTCATACTCTGATCCACCCATTCAAAATAGAATACCATCTATCGGGGAAATGATAGTATGCATGAGTCCAAGCAACAATTACCATCAATCGCAGACATGATTATGCGTGAGTCCACCGACTCACAACTTCATCACGATTACACTTCATCCTTTCAAGACCAATCACAACATGATGCACCTATCAACTATGAAAGGATGCTTGTAGCCATGACTCAGGCTAGATTAGCCCGTGATCATGAAATAGATCTGATGGTTCAATCTTTACGTTCTCACCGTCCGGCCAATTCTGCTTTCGCTAACCACTCTCTTAGAGCCGACGAACCTAGTTGCTTTGGACAACAAGATTTAATTCAGTGCCACCATGTGAACTTGCCGAAACTTCAAATTTTGATAACTTGGCAAGTTTTTCCTTTCCTGAAATAGATCTTGAGCATGAATATGATCATGAACCCCAACTTGATGATTCAATTTTGCTTCCTGATTCAATAATGACTCCGGTGTCTCCACCTGATTTCACTTTCCCGAGTCAACATTGGATCCTGTTCCAATTCATCGTAAATTTGAATCACCCATTTTTGATGATCATATTGAACTTGACAATTTTGCAATTTGAAAGTCCCATGGATAAATTGGCAAGTTCTCATTTTTATGAAATTGAACCCAATGAGATATGTGACTAGATTCTCAAATCTGTGATCAAGTTCAAATTCCCGAATCATGTTGACTCCTGTTTTGTTGCCGACTTAGGTAATATTTTAGAGTCAGTTTTGGTTCCCACACCTATCATTCCTGAACTTGAATCACCAATATTGAGTCACATTCCATTGTGGAAGATTATGTGGACTTGAGCTTCAACTTATTGATTTGGACCCACTTCCTGAACCTAGCCCGACTCCTGAACCCTTACTTGATTAAGTTTCTTTCCTGAGTCGGTATTCGTTCCATACTTCCCACGTCCAAGTCAATAATTTCCATCTTTCATACTCCATTTTGGGACAAGGAGGTTGACACAATTGACTCTGAAAATAATTATGAATTATGAAAATTTGATGGGATGGAATTTTTAAATGATTATACATACATTTTAGTGGGTTATACAAGAAAAATTTCTGGTGGGTCCACCAAATTATATGTTATCTTGATTGGGTAGCAACGCTGGCCCAATTAGACCACCACCGGAACCACCACTTGAGGTAACTTCTGCCTTCCCTTCTTCTTTTCATGCATACATGCATACAATCATACATTGAGGACAATGCATGAGATAAGTGTAGGGGTAGGCTTTACTAACATACTAACATAGGTAGAAACTAACAATTTGCTAAAAAAAAAAAATTATAAAAAGGACAATATTTTGACTTATCTTTGAAAGAAATCTAAGTTAGTCTTGAGAATTAGGAAAATCATGATTAGGATTTCTAAAAACTTAGTCAAAATAAATAATTGTTGAATTTTTAGGTATAGGAGGAGAAATTGAATAAGTAATTAGTCTTAATTTTTACCTTAATGAAATGTGCATACCTAATACATTTACATATCTAGGATTCTAAGACAAAGACTCTTGTGCCCTATAAAAAAAAAGAAGAGAAAATGCGCTGATTAAGCTGGATACATGTGCCTCAAGAAACATAAGTATTCACGCCTAAAGGTGATTTATAAATAAAGGCCTTAGTTTTGTGGCCTAGTTCACTCGAATCTTAAGTCGTGGGGTGTCTTCTCACCTGGTGCCCTAAAGCCGACCGCTTGGGAGCCACCGACTTTAAGTTCGCTACATGGGTGGATTAGAAAGCCTAAGAAAACTAAGAAATATAATATATGTATTAACACATCTAATAGTCAATTAGTTAGGTATGAGGGCCTCAAGAAGCCTTGATACTTACACGAAAGAAAATTAGATGAGTTATACATGTTAAAAAAAATAATATTAAACACATCTAATAGTCAATTAGTTAGGTATGAGGGCCTCAAGAAGTCTTGATACTTACACGAAAGAAAATTAGATGAGTTATAAATAATAATAATAATAAAGAGGCATGAGAGTCCAAGTTAAGGAATTCCTAGTAAAAATTCATAAGGATGCATATGATTTTTGGTAACGAAAAAGACTATACAAAAATTCAATTTTGACCCTTACTTAAAATGGATAACAATTTACTTTATAAAGACTAAGTTTAAGAATGAATAAAAATGAGGATCCTAAACACTTATAGATTACTTAGTCTTTTCAAAAGTATTTCAAATATTTTTCCTTTTAAGGATTTTGTGTGTTAATCCGCTGAAAACCCTCACGAGACAACACTCGTCCTCTAGGGTAACCTAGGGGTTAACGGCTTGTTGCACATGCTAAGTGCAACGTGATTCCTACGAAAGTGAGTTAGCTAGATTAGATTTTCTTTTTCTCTTTGATTTTTACTCGAGGACGAGCAAAAAGATAAGTGTGGGGTGTGATTGGTAGTGAAAAGTGCATTTTTATCACTACATTTACCATCACATTTTCATATTTATATCTATAATTCTGTTCTGCACATTTACTAAATTTATGATTATTGTGTGCAGGCCTTGAAAAATAAAAATAAAGAAATAAAGCCTCAAAAGAAGCCCAAAAAGCCTATATTCAAGCCCAATGCAAAAGTTGCAATTATCAATGCCAAAATTGCAAATACTAAGGGCAAAAATTGCAAATACAAAGAAGAGGGAAGGATAGACTTCTATTCAACTCTAAACACTTGCAGGATGAGAATAAAAGCCAAAGAAGAGAGTGCAAAGATAAGAAAATTCGTGGATAAAAGATTTGGGATCTAGTTACTTGCTTCCCAAGTTATATCCAAATCCAAAGATAAAGAGGCAGGATCAAACTTCCAGAAAGAAACGCCCAGATAGACGGACCAGGGAGGCCACGCGCCAAAGCGCGTGGCCAACCGCCATCACTTGGCGCGGAAACGCGGCCCAAGCCGCGTTTCCGCGGCAATCCTGGCTTATCCCGGGACCAGTTTCGTGGGAGAGTTGTGTTGGGACTCTACCTCCTTCTGCACCTATAAATACCCCTGCAGTACAACCGAGAAGGGCGTACAGAAACTACAGAGAAAAATCTAGGGTTTTAGGCTAACTTGTAATCTAGGTTAGGTTTTTATTTTAGTTTTCTTTGTAATTTTTGTAACTGAGAGGAGAGGATGCTTTCATGGAGGAAGGAGTTCATACTTGTACTGAGGTGACAGCGGTGTGTAGTTTTACTTTTCCTCTATTGTTAATTGAATCGACTCGATGTTTGTCTTTGTTCTTTTTATTTTATTCTTGTGTCTCTATTTTTGTTCTATCGTTGTTCTTCTATTTTTGTTTTATGTCATTGTTTCTTTCTCTGATGACTTGCAAACCGTGAGAACTGGTCGCTTCGAGACTGCCTAGCCAAAGAAGTGCCCTGATGGCTATGGAGATGAACAAGCCTTCTCTTTAGTTTGTCTTTTCTTTTCATAGTGTAGATCGCGAAGGTGGACGATCCTATACGCCATACTTGAACGCCTTCCAGAAAAAGGTAAGTCGTTGCAACAAATCAAAGGTAAGCAGGTTGAAGAGGTATGTATGTGTTATAGTTTTCTTTCTAATTTTAGTTTAGATCCACATCTTCCACATGTTTCTAAATCTTTTCTTCATTGTAAATACCATTGTAAATAATAAAAATAAATAAAAAGAGATAACTTACTTAAACGCTTCCATCGCTAGTCCCTCCTCTGAGGATCACGACCCACATAGCCATTGCTACCGCGGATTAGAATTGAGCACCTTGCACATCTTGTTCTAAATCTAAAATTCTTTATTTTTGTGTGCAAGAAAATCTCAATCACTCATAGCTTGAGCGAGATCCAGTCTTGTGCACACCATCGCATACATTAAGCACCCAACACGCTTGCATACGGAATTTTCTTCATCTCTTGAACTTCATCATCAGTAGACGGACTTTGCTTTACACTAAATTGAAATGTGCAGCCAATGGAGTGGATACGGGTTTAGCATTTACCATATGAAACTTCTCAAGCACCTTTCCGATATATTGCTCTGAGAAAGATATAACCTGATGTTATCCCGGTCTCTATTTAATCTCCATTCCAAGGATCTTCTTGGCGGCACCAAGATCCTTCATGTCAAATTCTGAACTCAATATTTCTTTGAGTTTATTTATCTTTGACGTATCCCGACATGCAATCAACATGTCATCCACATAAAGCATTAAGATGATTATGTGACCATCATCAAATGTGTGTAAGTAGATGCAACAACCATACTTACCTCTCTTGTAGCCATTCTGTAGCATGAACGAGTCGAAGCGTTTGTACCACTGCCTCAGAGATTGCTTGAGTCCATATAAAGACTTCTTCAATCTGCATACATGATTTTCCTTTCCTGCTTCAACATATCCTTCTGGTTGTGTCATATAGATAGTTTCCTCCAAATCTCCGTGAAGAAATGCCATCTTCACATCAAGCTGTTCTAACTTCATGTCATGCTGTGCTACAAGAGATAGCAACACCCTAATAGATGTATGCTTGACCACTGGAGAGAATATTTCATCATAATCGATTCCCTCTATTTATGAGAACCCCTTTGCAACTAACCTTGCTTTGTAAGTAGGTGCCTCGTCTCACTTAAGCTTTCTTTCTTTCGATAAATCCACTTGGAACCGATGATCCTTTGATCTTTGGGTTTAGGAACTAACTCTCAAATAGAGTTCTTGTGAAGAGATGTCATCTCTTCCGACATAGCAGCCATCCATTCTTACCGCTATTTACTTCTAAAGCTTCTTTAAAAGTTGATGGATCTTCTTCGCTAATTAAAAGTGCATAGAAAGCCTCATCCTCCCAATCTAACCGTTGAGGGGGCTTGATAACTCTTCTTGGTCTTGTCTGTGCTATGCTCATAGGTTCTTCATGAACCTCTTCAGCTTGTTGTTGCTCCTCTGGCGGCTCCACCTCAGCTTAATTCTTTGCAAAGGAATCTTCTGTCGAAAAAGGAATTTCAGTATAATGATTTTCTTACAAACCTCGTCTTTTCCAGTAGCTTCTGCTCCAAGCCTTTCATCAAACACAACATCTCTACTCAATACCTTCTTCTTGTCTTCGGATCCCAGAGTCTGTAGGCCTTCACTCCCTTCTCGAACCGAGGAAAATGCATTCGAGTGACTTTGGCTTCAACTTGCTTCGTTCATCACTGGGGATATGAACATAAGCCTTGCATCGAAAACTTTTAGAGTAGAATAATCGATGTCCTTACCGGACCAAACTTCCTCTGTACATTTGGAATCCAGCAATTTTGATGGTGACCTGTTAACCAAGAAAGCAGCATGGTTAACAGACTCTGCCCAAAAAGATTCAGGCAATCCTGCATGAAGTCTCATGCATCTCTCTCGCTCCATGAGAGTTCGGTTCATTCTTTCTGCTGCGCCATTTTGCTGTGGAGTCTTCTTCACTGTGAAGTGACGAATGATACCTTCTTTCTTGCAGAACTCCAAGAATCTGCCATCTCGATATTCACCTCCATTGTCACTGGCGCAAGTACTTGATCTTGCGCCCAGTTTGATTCTCTACTTCGGCCTTCCATTCTTTGAACTTCGAAAAAAACTTCAGATTTCTCCCGCATGAAGTAGACCCAGATCTTCCGTGAATGATCATCCATAAACATGACAAAATAGCGAGCACCACCATGGGATTTTGTCGGTGCCGGCCCCCATACGTCGGAGTGAATGTAGTTGAGAACCTTTTTAACGCGATTCTCCTTGTTTGTAGGCTTGAATGATACCTTGCATTGCTTTCCAAGTACACAGTACTTGCAGAAGTCTAGCTTGCAAGACTCATATTCTTTAGCAGTTTCTTTTGTGAAGCTCCTCCATGGCTCGCTCACTCATATGGCCAAGACGTAAATGCCATAATTGAGCTGAATTTCATCTAAACTTTTCGGCGTGGATATAGCAGCTCCACCCGAAATAGTATCTCCCTTAAGCTTGTACAAATTGTTGGGAAGTTTCTCACCTCGCATGACCACCAATGAGCCCTTGCAAATCTTGATCTTTCCTCCACTGGAAGAGTAGGTGAGGCCGAGTGCATCAAGAGTCCCGAGAGAGATCAGATTCTTCTTGAGAGCAGGAACATGTCGCACATTTCCAAAAGTACGTATGATGCCGTCATACATCTTTATTTTCACAGTGCCTATGCCGATGATCTTGCATGCGACATTGTTCCCCATGAGAACTTCACCTCCATCCTTCTTCTCGTATGTATCAAACCAATGCTTGTTTGCACACATATGGAAGGTACAACCAGAATTAAGAATCCATAAGTCTGAAATTGGTTTACCCGAAGAAACCGAGAAAAGTTCACCTGTTTTTCTGTGGTGAGAGCGGCCGTAGAAGGATTCTCACACTTTTTCCCTTCCTTCTGATCCGCCTTGAACTTTCGGCAATGTTTCTTGATGTGTCCCTTCTTGTGGCAGTAGTAGCACTCCACATCCTTGCTGTTCCTGGATTTTGATCTCCAACGGTTGTCCGTCCCCTTGTCTTTCTCCTTGGATCGTCCCCGTTCATTTGATCCTTTGACGAGTAGACCTTCATTCTTCAAGTCATTACTTGTGCTTTTGTTCATCTTGACATGAGAGATAATATCTTGGACAACTTCCTCGAACCGAAGTGTCTCTTTGCCGAACATGAGTGTGGTTCGAAAATGCTTGAAGGATGATGGCAAGGACCGTAGTAAAAGCAAAGCTTTGTCCTCCTCCTCGTACTTGACCTCAACTCGCAACAAATCGTTAATGCAACGATTAAATAAATTTAAATGTTCCATAAGATCATGTCCTTCTTCCATACGAAGATTATACAACTGATCTTTTAAGAAAAGTTTGTTGGATAGAGTCTTACCCATATAAAGTTTCTCTAACTTCTCTCATGTGCATTTGGCGGTTGTTGCTTCCATCACATTGTAGGTGACTTCATCGGATAAGTGTAGCTTAATAAAGCTCATAGCTTTCATGTCGGCCTTGTTCCAGGCTTCCGTAGTCATTGTCTCGGCTTGGACTCGACGCCTAAAATGCACATGTGAAGATCCTGTTGTATCAAGATGTTCTTCATCTTCCGTTGCCATAAGGTGAAGTTGCTCCGTCCATCAAATGGTTTCAACTCAACCTTCACACCGCCGATTGTTGACTTCTCTTCCGCCATCTTGAACACTCCAACCTTGCTTTGATACCACTTTGTTGGCGTGAAGATCAACGTCACAACAGAATCTTGTTTTAGATAGCAATTAAAAAAAAAACAACAACAACAACAAAATAGAAAGAGAGAGAGGCAACACAGATGAACACCGAGATTTACGTGGAAAACCCAAAAGGGAAAAAAACACGGGTTGAGCTTGGGACTCGGAGGAGGCTTCACTATGGTGGAATCAACAAAAGGGATACAAGGCACTTGGCACACCCGACTACGCCGACTTCCACACAACTCTCACAACTTTAAAATTCTCTTCAACACAAGAGACTTTCCCTCACACTCTCTATACTTTCAAGAGAACAAGTGAAGAAGATGCTTGATCAAGTGATCAGCTCTACAACAATGAGCTTGCCTATTTATAGGCCTTTGATGACGCTTCGTCTCCTTACCATTCAAAGATATGCATGTACCTCTACAACTTCCGTGTAGAATATCAAGCCCAAAGCATGACTGCACCATGCTCGAAGAAGACCGCACCATATCCGAAAAGTCACACGCAGAATTACGCAACAATAAATGAGTTGAAAATTGAGCCAACTCCAACATCCGAAATTTTGACCAGGTGGATAAGGACCAAGGCAAAGAAAAGCACGATACTGTAGCCCCTTCCTCCTCTTTAATCTTCAAGAAGACTCCCAGTTGAGGCTTTTGCACTTATTAGGCTTTTGCCACACAGAGAAATAACTCATGAGTGAAAAATCTGACTCCATACAGTCTCAAGATTTGCAAATTCCGAGATTTACTGGAGGAACAAAAAGAGAGAACCTCCAAAAGCCCGCCCCAACTTCTACTCGAGAATCAGTCCAATCTACAAAATTCAAGATCACAGTATTACAATTCAAAATAAAAAAGGATGATAACTTTGATCCAGTTATATCCTATGTCACTAAATATTTTAAGTTTCCGTTACTCTCACACTCTGTAAAGTGTCATTTGCTTTTGTAAAATAGCTCTACAGTTAGGTCACCTGTAATGGAAAGACAAGTGCCTTTCTGTTGCATCTAATTTATGGTAGATGCTTTAAATTATGGTTTTACCATAACTAGCACAGTTTTTTTTTTTTATAGCAATTACTATATTTTATTCTATCTAAATAGGGTAATTAGTCGTGTAACGCTTCGATCACGCGGGTACAGAGACGTTATTGTGACGTATATATGTAGGACAGAAATACCCTCACATACATACACTAATGTAAGAATCAGAGTGCGGAATCACAGTGGTAATATATATTTCAATAATATAATATAAGTACACAGTTATTGAAATCACCTGGAAGGGGGTTAATAGGTGACTTGGACTGTTTTCGAAAAGATTTTAAGTGGGTTCAAGATAGTTATTGAATTCACTTTGGGTTCCCTTGGACTGTTTTCCAAAAGATTTTAAGTGGGTTTTCAAGATAGTTTTTCCTACATTTCTAAGTGTTTATCTCTACTTGTTTTATAGCCAAATACTTCCATATTAAAAGGAGAGTTTTTCAAGAGTGTTTTGTAAAAGAAATTTCTTGAGTTTTTCACCACCAAATCAATCCTAATTTTATCACACACACTTGAGCTATTCATTGCTATATCAATCCTCTAGGAATCTTTGTTGTGAGAGTGTTTTTCGGTGATCAAAGTGTTTAGATCACCAAGTGTTCAATTTTATATTTGAGGAGGCGAACTTGCAGGTTTGTGTTGTTTCGAGTTCTTGTGGGAGCTCGGTGTAGAGGTGCGACCTCGGCAAGCTACTGTGCTTGCGTGTGTAGTTCTTGCGGGAACAAGAGAGGGACTAGTGAGTCCAAGGAGTTCTAGTGTGAACTCGTTGTAGTGTAGGTGTTGCGGCACCGAGTGATCCGGTGGGATTGATTCTAGTGGAAATCCTTCATAATGTTGAAGGTGGGGACGTGGAGTAAGGATGCTCGAACCTCGAAACAAATCTCCCGTGTTTGGATTGCTCTCTCTTTATCTCTCACTTGTGTTTATATCTTGCATACTCTTATTGTTCATATTCATTACTTGCTTGATATACCTGTGCTTTAATTGATATGTGCTTGGGGATTGTTTGCTCACACTTGTATTCAATCAAGAGAGTCACAGCGGCACCTCAACTCTTATCTAGAAGAATCTTGGGGAGATAGTGCATAGCCCTTCACCGGGAATTTGGCTCCACTCTTATATTATACTTGGTGTGTTTAGCTAATAGTTTTTAATTTGCATAATGTTTTAATTCTGTATTAATTCATCATTAGATTAGCTAGTCAAATATATAGGCTCCCAAAATATGACCGTTGGAGCCAACTCAGTAGGATTCCCTGCTGTCGGTCGACCGCCCGGTCGACCGGCCAACAGTCAGATTTCTGACTGTTGTGCCATCGGTCGACTGGCCGGTCGACCGAGGCCTGGATACATAAAGCAGAAGCTCTCTGCCGATCGACTGCCCGATCGACCGGGGCCACATTCAGAGAGCAGAGCTATCTGGCGGTCGACCGGCCCTCCAGCCAAACAAGGCCGTGCACGTCTGTGCACATCGGTTGACCGGACCGGTCGACCGACTTCTTACTCGGTCGACCGGCAGAAGGCCAGAACATAGGTTTTTAAGGACTAAAAATTGGTCCTTTTATTTTCAATAAAATCCCATAAATTCTCATAAATTCTACAAAAAATAAGTTCATTGATATACTTTGATATACAAACATGTTTGATTAAAAATCAAAACATATTACAAACATTTTTGAACTATTTTTGTAATATAGAAGTTTTGCCTTAAACAAAAACCTATATTTTTCAGAAATGATTTTCCAAAACTTTTTCAAATACAAAAACAAGATATTCTAAACACTTTTGAAGCTTAGTGTATATGGATATAATCCACTACACATATATGATGAAATATTTTTGTTTTTGACAATCAGCTCTAAAATAAGTTCTGATAAAACACATGTATATTTTGAAGCTTAAAAATCAAACCGGTAATTTTCAAAACGAAAACTCTTTATGAAACCACATATAAATCTTGTGTGTGAGTGTATATGAACTTGAGCAATCCACCAACTAATCTATCCTTTACATTTTATCTAAAAATAAAATCTTGATACTTACAAACATGACACAAGTCTTCTTGGAAATCTTCTCTTGAAGGTCTTCTTCTCCTTCTTGACTTGGTCCAAACTTGATCTAATGAGCTAGACTCTTTTGAGTACTTGATGCAATCTTGATGCGCGAGCTCTTAAATCAACACGTGCTAGCTTTAAAACTTGACTTTAAATCCTTTGTTGAAGCTAAACACTAACTAAGATCTTGATCAAATATCTGATACTAATTAAATACAAGATCATTAGTACTATAACTCTATGAGTTAATCATCATCAAAACTAGAGTGATGGGCATTCGAGCCAACAATCTCCCCCTTTTGATGATGATAAAACTCATAGAGTTATATATGCATGGATTGAAGTTAAGCTTCATAGAAGCTTCCCTTAACTCATGCATAACAATAAACAAATAGATATTCAATGAAGTGCATAAAACTAAACAAATATATATATATATATATATGCATAAATAAGGTGAGAGAAACATGCATAAATCAAACATTCTTCTCTCCTTTTGTATAAACTTTCAAAATCCTTCTCCCCTTTTTTTATATAAACATAAAATATAGAACATGCATAAACTCAATATATGCATAAACTCAATTTCTAAATATGCATATATAAACTCAAAATAAATATGCATATATAAACTCAAAATCATTCTTCCCTTTTTGTCAATCATCAACAAAGGGGTAAAAAATAAATCAATAATAAAGATATATATGTGATATACATTCATGAAGAGGAAGACGGTAAGTTAGCTCCCTGCATACATGCATCACATGAAGAAGGGATGATAAAACCCTAACTCACATAAACTATAATATACAATCCATAAGTGGAATGTTAGCTCCCCTACACACGTGTACCACATAAAGAAGAGATGTCAAGTCTTCATATAAGAGAATACATAATAGAAAATGTAAGTAATATACAATATGAATCATAGATATAAAATATATAAAAATTAAGCTCCCCTTACATATAGGCAATATATATCAAAACATTTTTTAAAAATCACTTTAAGACAAATTTTGAATTTTCTTAAATCAAATTTGAGATACTAAACAAAATTTTAAGATATCATCTGTAAATAAACAAATTTTTAAGATATCACCTGTAAATAAATAAAATTTTTAAGATATCACAGATTTTTGATACCAATGAAATTGAAAATTTTGATACCAATTGAAATTGAAACATTTGTAAATTTTGATAGCAATGAATGTAAAATATTTTATATTTTGATACCAATTGAAATATATGACAAAATTTTGATACCAAATAAAAGTAAAATATTTTTGACACCAATTGAAATCGAAACCCAATTGAAATTAAAACATATTGATACCATTTGAAGTATATTGTAAATTTGATATCAATTAAAAGGTAAAATATGAAGTATATTTGATATCAATTGAACTACCAATTGAAAATAATGCATAATCTCATTAAAATACCAATTAATATTTAAAAATTAGTCAAACTTAGCATAAATATAATTTGTGCTTTAACATGTAAGGATATTGTAAATCAAGTACAATCAAATCATATATATGTATGAAAATGAAAATACCAATTGAAATTGATATTATTTGAAATTTGAAGCATACATATAGAAGAAAATATATATATGAGTATACAAAAATAGAATTTCATGAAGTTCATGTGTATTACTCATAACTATCCAACCTAATCATGTACATGTTAAAAAAATTTTCAATTTAGAGCATACAAGGCATGGTCACCCATCCAACCGCCCTTTGAGGGTTGGTAGGGGTTTCAAAAATAAGAGTTTGAAAATATTTTGCATAATTTAAAAATAGTTGTAAATTTTAAAACACTACCAAATGAAGAATAAATAACTAGTTTAAAGTAATTTTTAAAACTAGTTAATGATCCTTCAAAACATGAAATCAAATCATATGTATCTCATGAAACAATGCTAAATACACAAAAGTTGACACTCAAAATTTATAAAACTCAAAAATGTACTCATGAAACAAAACATGAGTAAACAAAAAATAATGTGAGTGTATAAGAGTCAAGTGATTAGCATATTCATGAAAATAATCAATAATGCTCAAAGATGTCAAAACATATGAAAATCATGAAAATTTAAAAACAAACTTCAAGATATATGTATAATTTATCAAAACTAACAATGTACATACATATCCTAAACACAAAAAGGTACAAAATGTAGGCAAGTGACTCAAGAGCATACATGTATATTTATTAGTTTTAGATAAGAATAACATATACATGAAGCAAAACATTCACGAAGATAGGTAAAATAAGTGTAAATGAGGGAATCATCAAAACTAGGTTATACATGTACATGTAATGAATATAAATGAGTAATAAAGTACAAACATATAAGAATCAAATATTTCTCACTACTTGTACAAATATAAATACAAGTTTTAATGAAGGCTACATTTAAACAAGTATTCACCACATGAAGCACAACATCAAAACATGCTAAAAAATATTATCTATGTAAAAGTATGTAAATTAAAATAGGAGTTTAGAGATAGTTACCAAACCAAATGCACTATTCTCTAAGTCTCCAATCATGGTGATCTTCCCATCAAAACTTTCTTGATAACGGTGCATCAAGTTTGTATGTCCATCTAGCCCATACATCTACCACCAAGGCATCAACCCTCTCACGTCATGTGAGAGCCCACATCTACATCAAAAACAAGTGGTGGGAATTTTGGTACGCATTTCTTTTGGGTCCATGGGGTTTAACATCATTCGGAACTCAAACATTTTTATTAGCAAAATTTAAAGAATTTACCTTATCATAATAAAACTTTGCTAAATGGCCTTTGAGGCCGCAATGTGTACATTTGTACACTCTAGTATGCACATGAGAATGAGTGTGATCATGATGTGCAAAATGTGCATATGTGTGCCGTGGGTGATGTGCGTGAACATGTGGAGCTTGTTCTTTTAAAACAAGGTTTCTAATCTATTATGATTAAATGCACAATTGCTCCAAGTTGAGCTCAAAAAATTTATTCTATTTTTCAATAATTGAATCTCATTTTTATCAATAGTAGCATTTAGAGCATGGCAAGTATGAGAATTAATAATCTTTTTCTTTTTAGAAATATTTTCCTTTTCTTTTGAAATAATTTTTCTTTTCAAGGAGTGTGTTTCTTCTAAGATAATTCCTTTTTCTTTTTCCACCAAATTAATTTTATTTTTCAAAGAATTATTTCCTTCACAAAGATCATTTAATTTAGAAAATAAGGAAATATTCTCCTTTTTCAAAGAATCATTTTCTTTAGAAATGTTGTCCAAATTATTTTGAAAAGAATCTTTTCTTTTAAAATGGACTCATATTTATTCTTCAATCTTTTATGGTCCATTTTAAGTAAATCATATTTTTCAAGAAATTGTTGACAAAATGAAGTAAGTGTAAATCACCTAGAGGGGGGATGAATAGGTGATAATGCTAATCTAGAGACTAAATGCGGAAGCTAAAACAATTTGCAATCACACTTAATACAACCAATAAGTGTAGTCGAATTCCTCGTGAAGGGCTTTGGACTAACTCCTTTTGATTCCCCTAGATAAGTGTTGAGGTGCTATATGAAGCTCTTGTGGTTAAGTATAAGTGAGGCACACACAAGCAAGCCAAGCATATAAAGGATATACAATAATATGAATGAAGCAAGGCACAACACAAGCAAATATGATATGATGTTAAGAATGAAGCTTTGCACAAATAAAAGAGAGAGGGTTAGAGAGACAATGGATCAAACACAAACACAAGGATATGTTTCGAGGTTCGAGCCCCTAGCTCTACGTCCCCGCCTTCACCGAGAAGGATTTCTAATCCACTATCTTGTCCACCGACGACTCCCACCGAGGGAACCTCCACCGAGGAGGATTTTACAACAAGGAAGTACCGAACTCCTCTCTCAAACACCGCCTCACAACCGAGGGGTAGGCCCATAGCCAAACAACAACCAACACCTCTATCGAAGAGGGTTACAAACCAAACTCCACCTCTCACTAGAGGGAGCAAACACAAGCCTCAACCTCTACCAAAGAGGGAGCAAACCAATCACCGATCAACCTCTACCAAAGAGGGATACAACAAAAGTAAGGGTGTTTACAACTTGGAGGTTTTCACAACCTCAAACAATCTCTCTTCCTCTTTTTCACAAAACAAGATCCTATAAAAATAGGATAGAAGATAAGCTCAAGTGTGGAAAAAACTAGAGTTTGAAAAACAAAAACTCAAAGAAAAATACTGGGAAACTCTTGTAAAAGATAGAAATGAAGAACAATACAAATCTCCCAAATTTTCTATTTTCTTTGATTTTTTCAAAAACTCTAAAACAAATAAGATAAATCCTTTTTGGCACAAAAACACTTTTGAAAACTTGTTTAAAACACTTGTATATTAGAGAAATTTTGGCTATTGAAATCTTGGCGAAAACCCCTAAGAAATGGGGTATTTATAGCCCAAACAGAAAACTAACCGTTAGGCTGATCTGGCAGCCTGACTGGCTTGCGGTCGACTGGCCGGTCGACCGCCAACGGTCAAAAATATGACCGTGGAGCAATTCGATCGACCGCCCGGTCGACCGCCCAGATACATAGAGCAGAGCTCTCTGGTCCGGTCGACCGGTCAGTCGGCCGGCCCACTGTGCTGCCAGACGTGCACAGCTCTGTGCACGTCGGTCGACCGCAGGGTCGACCGGCCCTTGGTTCGGTCGACCATGCGGTCGGCCGACCTAGCCTGTCAGTCTCTATTCTGGGTCAGAAATAGGGGTTAAAAATATTTTTAAAAAATCTTCTATCTCTTCTAAAAATCCCCAAAAATAGTTTTATCATTTTGCATTGATATATAAACATGTGATAAAAATTTTAACTCAAATATCAAGCAATTTGAACTATTTTTGTATCTTATCATTTTATCAAAAATCGAAACTTGTATTTTATCAAACTTGGATTTTTCAATAGGAAATCTGATTTTTCCTAAAACTCATGAATAGGCATATCAAAATAAGTTTGTTTAAGATACGAAGCATGTATGTATATTGAACACATATAATATACATAAAAACCATTTAAACTTGTTTTGATCTAAACTATTCATGAAAACCAACATCCATAAAATGTGTGTGTTGTGCACTTGAGCATATCAACTATTCTAAGCTTTACAAATGGATCTAAACACACTAAACTATGGATACCTAAGTCTTCTTGATGATCTTCATCTTCAAGTCGACCCGATCTAAAACGTGATCTACCGAGTGCAAAGGTATTATCTTGATGCTCGGGCACCGGAATCACTATGAAAAGCTCCAAAAACTCCTTTGTTGATGCTAATCACAAACTAATATCTTGATTAATGATCTGAGACTAAAAACACAAGATTATTAGTAAACATAACTATATGAGTTAATCATCATCAAAACTAGAGTGGAAGGCCTCTGGCCAACAATCTCCCCCTTTTGATGATGACAAAACTCATGGAGTTATATATGCATGGAATAAAGTTAAGCTTTAAAGAAGCTCCCCCTTAACTCATGCATAAACAAATAAACATAATGAATATGCAATGAAGGCTCTTAAACATGAATGCATAGATATGCAGAAACAATAAAAGGCTCTAGATACTAATGAAATTTTCAAATAAAAACAAAACATGTAAACATGCTCTAGATACCAATTAAAATTAAACTAAATTAAACTTAATATATGCAAAACATAAACATGCATATATAAAACACAATCAAACTCAAATCTTTCTCTTTTTTGTCAATCATCAACAAAGGGGTATAAAAACAAAAACAAAATAAAATCTTCTCCCCCTTTTAATACAAAGAAACAATCATCAATAAGGGGTAAATAAAGACAATGTTCCCCCTTTTTGTCTAAAATAAAAACAAAATCAAATAGGGGTGACAATCAATTAAGATATCAATTGAAAATATGTCAAAGTAGTATCTTGATACCAATTGAAAGTAAACATAGATCAATTAACAAATGGTATATGCGATATACATTCATGAAGAGGAAGATGTGAAGCTTCCCTACATAGATACATTACATGAAGTAGAGATGACAAGCCCTAATTCACATAACGTACACTATGCAATGCATAAGAGGAGATGTGAAGCTCCCCCTACACACGTGTACCACATAAAGAAGAAGTTGTCAAGCTCTTCAATATGAGATACACTCATCATGAATCTATATGTAGAAGAGATGTTAATCTCTCCTTGCATATATGCAATGAAAATCAAAACTTTTTGACTATTTATCTTTAAACAAAATTTTGAGATACCAATTTAAAACATTCAAATAAACATCTTGATATCAAAAAAAGAGTATTTTTCTTTTCAAGTATATGATATCAATTCAAAATTTTTATTTTCTATCATAAAGTAAGGGAGTGGAAATACAAATACCAATTGAAATATGAAAATCGAATATTCTCCCCTTTATGAAATACCAACAAAAATAATGCGTAGGCTTGAAATAAGATACCAATTGAAAATTGAATCAATTGAAACAAAGTTAAACCTCAAGCTTTAGCATAAACAAAATTTGTGCTTAAAGATATAGGGATATAATAAGCACAAATAAACATATATATATGTATGAAAAGTAGATACAATTGAAATTGATATTCTTTGAAATGCAAGCATACATATACGAAAATATATGAGTATACAATAAAGGTCAAAATTGATACCAATTGAAAGAATCCAATGATACCAATTGAAACAACGATAATATCAAGTGTATATCTCATATTCCTAACCTCCCAACAACACATGCTTATGTTAAAAAGATTTTCAATGTAAAGCATACATAAGGCATGGTCTCCCAACCAACCGCCTTTGATGGTAGGGGTTTCAAAAATAGATTTGAAAAATAAAGTGTGTTTGAAAACTCTACCAAAAAGAAGAATATCGCAACTAGTTAAATGGAAAAGCTTGTAAACTAGTACGAAATCCTTCAAGAAAGGAATAAAACAAAATTATTTTTCATGAAACATGAAATCCACATGATAATCAACACTCTAAGCCAATTAAGCATAAATATGACTAATGAAAACATACACATGAGTAAACAATAAATGTGAGTGTACAAATAAGATGTGAAGATCATAATCATGAAAGATGGACAATAAGCTCAATATTCCTTGAAACAAGAAAACATGAAAATCATCAAAACTATTTAATCTTCAAGGTATATGTATGTCCTATACAAACTAAAGTATACATACATATCCAAACACAACGAGTCCACAAAGATATATGCATGAAGGCACGTGGCTCAAAAGGATGTATATGTATAACAATAATTTGGATAAAATGGACATATACATGAAGTTAAACATAAACATATGGAAACATGAACACAAATCAAAAATAGGAATACAAGTTTTAAAATGCATGAATCATCAAAACTAGACTATACTAGCACATCTAATGGGTTCAAATAAGCATTCAAGCACAAACATATATAGATTTATTTGTGGCCCACTATATGTACAAGCATATACCAAGTTTTAATGAAAACTAACATCTAAACATGTAATCAACGCATGAAGCACAAAACGGAATATAAATCATCATGAAGAAACATAAACATGATTATTAAGAAAATCCACATGTTATTAAACCTATGATAAACATGATAGCTAAACAAATGGTGAGAACACAAAAATAATGATCCATATTAAACATGGGTGTCTCAAATGCTTTACATGAATGTCAAGAGTCTCATAAACATGGCATTTTCATAATGATCATATAAACAACAAAACATGCTACAAATAATGAACATGAAAAGCATACATAAATAAATGAGAGTAAGGGTTCGTTACCAAAACCTAGAAGGCAACTCTCCTTGTCTCCAAAATATGGTGGTCTTCCCACCAAACCTTCCTTGAAAGTGATGCATCTAAAATGTTTCCTTTAAGTACGGAACGCATCCACTCCAAGGTACCACTACTCTCACGTCATGTGAGAGCCCACACCTACATCATAAACAAGAGGGGTGGTCTTTGGTACCCATATCTTATTGGGTCCATGGGGGTTGGTCCCTTCTCTAACCCAAACAAAATTATTTGCTAAATTACAATCATGTATACGATCAAAACAAAATTTAGCAAGGTGGCTCTTACGTCCACAATGGTACATGTGTACACATGAGCATACATGGTGCGATGGTGTCCGTGAGGAGCATGTGTATGCCGTGATGGGTGTGCATGAATAGATGGAACTTGTTTCTTTCGAAACAAAGATTCCAAACGTGTATGGCCCACAACACATTGGCTCAAAGTGGAGCCCAAACAATCAACACTCTTTTTGAGCATGGATATATCATTGTTAATTAAAGAAGAAGAAGTGGCACAAGTAATAGGTGAAGTGTGTGATACTACCCTAGCATGGCAAACATGTGAAGAAATATCATTTTTCAAAGATTTACTTTTATTTGAACAAATTTCTAATTCTTTTGTAATAAAAAAAATTTCATTTTCAAAGAATCATTATCTCTTAAAACGAGTTCAACTTTTGAAGATAATTTTTCATTTTTCTTCAAAACATCATTACTATCATTTTAGATTTCAACAATTCATTTTCTTTTAAAACAAGATTAAGTTGAGATCTAAGTGAGTCACATTCACTAGAAACCTCTTCCTTCTCTTGCAAAACCAACTCAAGTCTTGAAAACAAATCCTCTTTTCTTTATTTATTTTACAAGTTTTCTTTTTCAAAACTTTATATTTTTCAAGCAATTTTTCACAAACTGTAGAAAGTTCTTCATTTAAAGCATGGGCATCAACATATTCATCATATGAGGAACTAGAATCAAAACTATCTAGTTGAGTTTCCGATTGTACCTCAAGGGAGTCATTCCCTTGGATCATATAGCATTGTTGTGGCTCGGATTCTCCACTAGATTTCTCCTCTTGTTGGATTGGCATTTGAGGCTCGGAGGTGGTGGTTGTTGTCAACTTGTTCCACACGTAGTCGACTAATAGTGTGAAAATTGCCTAGTCTAGTCGACTAACTCTATAAGCAAGTTGACTATAGACTATTTCTGACTGTTGGACAGTTTTCGTTATCTGATCTTTTGTGCAACGAATTCTAACGTTTCAAACATTCGAATTGCACCTTTAACTACCCTGACTACCCTAGTCTTCAGCTATATAAAGGGTAGTTAATCCAAAGGCCAAACAACAATCCAAATCTTCAGTTTTTCAAGTAAAAATTCTGCAAAACCTGAAAACTGATTTCCAACTTCTGTTCTTCACCAAAAGACATTTCCATTGTGAAGTTCTCTGAAGTTTCTCCTATACTAGACCTTATCCGCGTTCACACATTGTACAAAGGCTTATAGGAATTTGTATTACTCAAAGCAATCATTGTACACGAGTGGCTTCTTGGTGTAGAGGCAGTTGTACAAGGTGAAGTGTATTCTCTTGGTGGAGAGAAGGTGTTCTCTTGGATGTAGAGAAGGTGTACACATTTGGCAAAGGAGATTTGTCAAATGGTGTGCATGGTTGTGATTTTGGGTGTACAAAATCAAGGATAAAGGAAAATCTCAAGCGGGTGGCTTGGGACTGGATGTAGGTCACGAGGATCGAACCAGGATAAATCTCTCGTGTTTGCGTTTGTCTAACTTTCTGAGATTTACTTTCCATTTATTGCAAGTTATTTATTTGTTTAACGTTAATCCTTCTTGTTTTAGTTTTGTGTTGACTTGAGTATTTTTAGATCCATAATTGTCAACAGAGATAGTTCCGCATTTGACATCATCTCGGGGACCAACAATTGGTATCAGAGCCCTGCATACCTAGTCAACAACAAGCAAGGATGGCAACGGAGTTCCCTTCGTCACAATTCAAAGAAGGACACTCTACACAACGTCCACCGCTATTTGACGGATCCAACTATAACTATTGGAAGTGTAGAATGAAGATCTACTTGCAATCGATCAACTACGAACTTTGGAACATCGTAGAAGCATCGTACACCAAGCCAACAACCAACTACAACGCTTAGAGTGAAGATCAAAAGAAGAACACGAACCTTAATGCCAAAGCAACGAATGCCTTGTTCTGTGCCTTAACCAAAGAAGAGTTCAACCGTGTGTCAACAGACACTTCTGCACATCAAATATGGCATACTCTTCAGGTAACACACAAAGGCACAAGTAAAGTTAAGGAATCTAAAATATCAGTTCTTGTCCACAGGTTTGAATTATTCAAAATGGAGGAGAATGAAACCATATCCAAAATGGTTACAACATTCACCGACATCACCAATTCCTTAGCATCTCTTGGAAAGGACTACACCCAAGTTGAAAGAGTTCGTAAGATCCTTCGTGCACTCACACCAGAATGGGAGAAGAAGACAACCGCCATTGAAGAGGCGAATGATCTCTCAACTATGACATTAGAAAACCTAATCGGTAATCTAATGGCATATGAAGTGCAGTTAGAAGAAAGAAAGAAGGACGAACGACAACACCGCTCAAAGAAGAAAGAACTCGCCTTCCATGCATCCTCCGACACGGACGATTCCAATGACGATGAGAGGAGATGGCAATGCTTTCAAAGAAATTCAGAGATTCCTAAAGCAAGGTAAAATCAAATGCTTTAATTGCAATAAAACAGGTCATTTGAAGATGGATTGCCCTTTGCTCAAGAAGAAAGATAAATACAAGAGCAAAAAGTTCAGAAAGAAGAAAAACTACGAAGCATCATTAGAATACAGTGATTCCTCATCTTCTGATGAAGAAGAATCCACTGAACGTGTTAACCTATGTTACATGGCCATAAAATGATGAGGTATCATTTTCTGAACTTTCTGATGCATTTCATGAATTGTTTATTGATCTGAAAAATGAAAATTGAAAAATAAAGTTTTATCAAAAGAAAATGAAAAACTTTTAAAGAAAAATTCATGTTATGCTTTACAAGTATCTTCTATAAATTCTCAACAAGATGAGTTTGAAAAAGTCATATCATCTTTGAAAAATGAAAATGAGAAGTTTATAAAAGAGAACATTTTTTGAAAAAGGAAACTAAGTCTTGAATGAAAGGATTTCTATATTGGATAAAGACATGTTAGTTTTCAAAAAGAAATATGAAGATCTTTTGCAAAATGTGACTAAATTCAATAAAGGAAAAGAAAAATTGAATGATTTATTATTTTTCAGAAGTTGTCACATGATAATCATTATGGTATTGGATATAATGAAAAGTCTTCATATGTTAGTAATCCATATGTGAAAAGAAAGTCTAATCTTGTGTCAAAAAGAATAAGACAAAGTTTATATGGATTCCTAAGAATTTAAGTTTTCATGATAAAAATACATATATTGCTTCATACATTCATGATATATGTAATTCTTGCAACTATGTGCATACTAACAGGTGGAAACCAAATTCTAAATGGATTTGGACTCCTAAAGGTTAATATGTTCTTTTATGTTTGGTACCAACTAACGTTTATCTTGCAGGTACCATATAAAAGTTAATAAGAACGTATATATATATATATATTTACTAATATATTTGTTGCAGGGGGAGAACAAAGTCTTTTCATATTTGTTATAACCCAATTTCTACAGGGGGAGGAAAATATAACATATTTTCTGCAGGGGAGCACTTGTGCACACAAAGCATCATCATCAAAAAGGGGGAGAATGTTGGAACATATTTCGATGAAGACTTTGTGGAGCATTTTATTTGGAGCTCTAACACATGAAGAATCAAGAGTTCTACATGATCAAGATGTCCCAAGGAGAGTTGATATGATGTATTTTGTAAAAATGAAATAGCTTGTAAAAAGCCTTGATACATACACTCATATCACAGTCCATTAGTCGACTTATAGTCCCTTTATAGTCGACTAATCAACTTGGTAGTCGACTAAACCAACCCCCTAGTCGACTAAGTCTTGTGTCAAAACAGACCCAACTCTCTGTTTCTGCATTAGTCGACTTAACAGTCAAATGTAGTCGACTAATAACATCTTGTAGTCGACTAACCCCTTGCCCCTAGTCGACTAATCCCTGGTCCAGTCGACTTGTTGTTAGTTGCAGTCGACTTGAATCAGTTATCCAGAAAACTGTCAGTCCAAAGTATCTTACCCTAGTCGACTTATAGCCAAACGTAGTCGACTAATAGTGTGAAAATTGCCTAGTCTAGTCGACTAACTCTATAAGCAAGTTGACTATAGACAGTTTCTGACTGTTGGACAGTTTTCGTTATCTGGTCTTTTGTGCAACGAATTCCAACGTTTCAAACATTCGAATTGCACCTTTAACTACCCTAACTTACCCTAGTCTTCAGCTATATAAAGAGTAGTTAATCCAAAGGCCAAACAACAATCCAAATCTTCAGTTTTCCAAGTAAAAATTCTGCAAAACCTGAAAACTGATTTCCAACTTCTGTTCTTCACCAAAAGACATTTCCATTGTGAAGTTCTCTGAAGTTTCTCCTATACTAGACCTTGTCCACGTTCACACATTGTACCAAGGCTTATAGGAAATTTGTAATACTCAAAGCAATCATTGTACACGGGTGGCTTCTTGGTGTAGAGGCAGTTGTACAAGGTGAAGTGTATTTTCTTGGTGGAAGAGAAGGTGTTCTCTTGGATGTAGAGAAGGTGTACACATTTGGCAAAGGAGATTTGTCAAGTGGTGTGCATGGTTGTGATTTTGGGTGTACAAAATCAAGGATAAAGGAAAATCTCAAGCGGGTAGCTTGGGGACTGGATGTAGGTCACGAGGACCGAACCAGGATAAATCTCTCGTGTTTGCGTTTGTCTAACTTTCTGAGATTTACTTTTCCTTTTATTGCAAGTTATTTATTTGTTTAACGTTAATCCTTCTTGTTTTAGTTTTGTGTTGACTTGAGTATTTTTAGATCCATAATTGCCAACAGAGATAGTTCCGCATTTGACATCATCTCGGGGACCAACAATTGGTATCAGAGCCCTGCATACCTAGTCAACAACAAGCAAGGATGGCAACGGAGTTCCCTTCGTCACAATTCAAAGAAGGACACTCTACACAACGTCCACCGCTATTTGACGGATCCAACTACAACTATTGGAAGTGTAGAATGAAGATCTACTTGCAATCGATCAACTACGAACTTTAGAACATCGTAGAAGCATCGTACACCAAGCCAACAACCAACTACAACGCTTAGAGTGAAGATCAAAAGAAGAACGCGAACCTTGACGCCAAAGCAATGAATGTTGGCCCAAGGTTACAATCACCCGTCTTTAGTGTGTTTTGATGATTACAAAACATATTAGTTATTTGTACTAATGTTATTTGTTGTTTAAGTGTGTTTCAGATTTTCTATCTTGTATAAGTGTTTTCTTCCCTAAAGGAAGGTGACTTGGACTCAAGACAACTCAAATTGGGCTCAAGATGCAAAATTGAAGATCAAGTGGAGAAAGCCCCTCTTGAAGCCTGAAGTCCTTAGAACATTGTAAGAATAGAATGTTAAAGTTTGAGTGTAGGATAATTGGCTCTAGAATTTACACACACACTTATTCTTTATCTTCTCTATATTTTAAAAATGTTCGTTTTTAAGTTTTATGCATTAGTTTATGTATACATGTTTCCAACTTGTTTTATATTGAAAATCTTTGTTTAAAACATGTGTAGACTAATCCTTGCATAATACTTAGTCATATATATTTTAAAAAAAAATGTTTTTACAAAAAATCCCAACTTCAAATTCAGCCTGTTTTTCTGTTTCAGGCGAGACCGGTCGACCGGACAGTCGACCGGCGCCTGTGTCAGGACATGCACGGTTTGTGCATGTCTGTCGGTCGACCGACCGGTCGACCGACTGTAAACAGATCCTCTCTCGTTTGTTTGGGTCGACCGACCGGTCGACCGGTAGAAGGAAACTGTGTTTCCTCAAAGAGGACGGTCGACCGGACAGTCGACCGGAGCCCAACGGCTCTTTGCCAGCAAGGCAACGGTCGACCGGACCGGTCGACCGCCAAGGCTGCTGCTGGCCAACGGCTCTTTCCTCTTTGGGATAGTTCTGAAATCTGTTTTTTCTTTCTTCTTTAACAGAGTTTTAGAGAGTTGTTGGGGGCCTTTTGCAGGTCAAATTAGGTGTAAAGAAAAGAGTTTTAACCTATTCTCTCCTTATAAATAGAGGGCAATAGGTCTTTGTTATTCACTTAGAAAAAATCCTCAAGTTTTTATTGTTTTCAAAGAGAAAGGAAAAATTGTTTTAAAGCTTTCAATTCCAATCTTTTGAGCTAGTTTTTCAGTTGTGTTTGATTGCTAATATCACTCTACAACTGAAGTTTTCTCACCACACTTCATAGAGCCAAAAATCCATTACTCATACTATAGTGAAGTTGTAAAAAGAGTGAGAATTGTAAAAGTGTTTGAGAAAGAGTTTAGTGATCTTGTTGTGATCACTCTTGTTCTTGTGATTCTCTTCTTGTGGAGCAACCTCTAAGGTTGAGGTTCTTTTGTAAGGTGTGGAGCTCGGTGCTCGGTCTTCGGTAGACCAAATTATAAGGCGTCCTCGGTGGATAGTGGAAACCCTTCACGGAGGTGAAGGCGGGGACTAGAGCGGTGGCTCGAACCTCGAAACAAATCATTCGTGTTTGTGATTGCCTTACGTCATCTTGCTTTACATTTCTCTTGCTTTATATTGTCTTCAATTATTTGCTTGAGAACTAACCCTTTACTTGTGCAATTCTCTCTTGTTTATTTTACTTGTGATATTTATTGTGTGTATTTCATCATAGCATTTCATTCTTATCTTGTTCGATCAAATCTCATACAACACGGCTGCATTACGCACCTCTAACCCATCTTTAAGGGGAATTGGGAGGACGGAGTTCAGAACCCTTCACCGGGTATTCGGCTCCTAGTCGTGTTTTGAGAGATCGTTGCATCACTCATATTTACTTAAGTTTAAAAAGATCATTAGATTAGCAATTACACCTATTCACCCCCCTCAAGGTGTATTTCAATTGGTATCAGAGCTTGGACTCTAGGATTTGGCTTAACAACCTTAGAGAGATCCTCACATTGCTAATCATTTCATTCATACTCATTTAGTAAACATGGCCGATGGTATCAAGACACCCCCTAAGTTTGATGGACTTAACTTTCCCATATGGAAGGTTAAGATGACCGTGTTCTTGCAATCTCTAGGTAGCCGAGTTGCAAAGGCCGTGACCAAATCTTTTACCACACCCACCGGTGATGAATCTACTTGGTCCGAAATTGAGACCAAGGAGTTTGATGCCAATGCTAGGGCTCATTATGCACTCCTACAAGCCCTCAATGATGATGACATAGCTAGAGTCATCCATTGCAAATCCGCATACGAGATTTGGACCCATTTGTTAGTCACACATGAGGGGACATCACAAGTGAAGAGGGCCAAGATAGACCTTCTTCGGTCCCAATATGAAAATTTTAGCATGCAAGAGAATGAAACCATAGATGATATGGTTACAAAATTTACCAAGATTACTAATGGACTTTCTTCTCTAGGTGAGGACATCAACAATGATCAAAGAGTAAGAAAGATCATCCGGGCTCTTCCTCCTTCATGGGAAGTCAAGGCTACAACCTTGAAGGAACTCAACGACAAGGATGAGATAGAGCTAATTGGTCTCATTGGGAATCTAAAAACCCATGAGATGGAAAGGAAAGTAAGAGAGGAGATGGCTCCCTCCAAGAAGAAGACCATAGCTTTCAGAAGTCAAGCTACTCACTCCGACGAAGATGATGAAGAAGAAGATGACGAAGAGCTCTCACTTCTTGTCAAGAATGTCCGGAGGATGTACAACAAGGCGAAATTCCAAGGTAGAAGGAGATGGCAAGGAGGCAAAGAAGAAAGAAAGATCATATGCTTCAATTGCCAAAAGCCGGGACACATTGTTGCGGAATGTCCGGATAAAGTGAAGCCTTCTTCATCTAAGAAGCCCTTCAAGAAGAAAGCTATGAAGGCAACATGGGATTCCGAGAGCGAATTCGAGGAGGAGATCGACACCGCCAACATGTGCTTCATGGCTAATGAAAGCACTAGCAAGGTAACCCCTTCCACTTCTTTTGATGAAGATCTTTCTATGGATGAACTAGGAGAAGCATTTGTAGAACTTTCTCATAATTATGATTTCTTAAAGAAAAATATTTAAAAATGAAAAGGAAAATGAATCTCTTAGTCTTCAAGTTGTAAATCTTTCTAAAGAAAATAATAACTTGCATTCTACTTTGGTTTCCACTAAAAATGAATTTGATAAATATAAGACTTCTTGTAAAGGCAAGTCCCCATTTGTTGATGCTAATGAGATTACCATGCTTAAGGAAAGAATAGATTCTTTAGGTATTGTTTTGAAAAAGTGTAGTGAGTTTGATAAGAAAAAGATGAGGCTATGTTCCCTAAGAAACAAGCCTCTAAGAAAAATGTTCATAATGCTCATACTCATGTACATACCACACAACCTTTACATCGTGGCAAACCCCCAAAGCATGCTCACACTTCACACACACATGCTCACACTCCACACACACATCATGCATTCATGTATGGTAGAGTGTTCTCATGTTCACATTGTGGACGGAAAGGGCACTTAGCCAATTTTTGCTATGATAGACTAAGTGCATCTCATCATAATGTTTGGGTTCGAAACACTAACTTCCAAGGACCCAAGAAAGTTTGGGTACCAAAATCAACGATTTTGTTAAATGATGTAGGTACCTTCCAAAGCCCAACGACGTAGAGGATTGTGGTATCTTGATAGTGGTTGCTCAAGGCACATGACTTGGGACATCAACAACTTTGCAACCCTATCAAGATACCATGAAGGTGGCACCGTCACCTTCGGAGATGACGCCAAGGGTAAAATCATCGGTATCGGTAATGTAAAACTTGACACATCCCCTTTAATTGAGAATGTAGTTTTAGTTAACGGCCTCAAGCATAATCTCTTGAGTGTTAGTCAATTATGTGATAAAGGTTTTGATGTAGTTTTTGATAATGTTGTTTGTAAAGTAATTGATAGAATTTCTAATGCTTGTGTGTTTTCTGGTTTTCGTGAAAGTAATGTTTATATGATAGATATGTTAAATATGTCTTGTAATATAACATGTTTAAAAGCCCTCGATGACGACTCTTGGTTGTGGCATAGAAGATTAGGCCACATTTCTTTTGACCATATATCTAGGCTTAACACAAAGGAAATGGTGAAAGGTATTCCTTGTTTGAATTTTGAAAAGGACCGAGTTTGTGACGCATGTCAATTTGGGAAACAAACTAAGTCTTCTTTCAAGTCAATTAAGGATATCATGACATCACGTCCTTTGGAGTTAATCCATATGGATCTATTTGGCCCTACACAAACCAAAAGTCTAAGTGGGAATAGATTTGCATTTGTTTTAGTTGATGATTTTTCACGTTTTACTTGGGTTTTCTTTCTTGAACACAAAAATCAAGCATTTTCGTATTTCTAAACTTTTAAGAAAAGAGTTGAAAAAGAAAAGGATGTTTCGATTTTAAGAATAAGAAGTGATAGAGGAGGTGAATTCATTAACCAACCCTTTACCACTTTTTGTGAAGAACATGGAATAAAGCATGAACTATCTTGTCCTAGAACTCCACAACAAAATGGAGTAGTTGAACGGAAAAATCGAACTTTGCAAGAGATGGCTAGGATAATGCTTAGTGAATATGGTCTACCACATTATTTGTAGGCCAAGGCCGTTAATACATCATGCTATATATCAAATCGTGTTTTCTTGTGTAAAAATACTACAAAAACCTCTTTTGAAATGTACTTTTCTAGAAAACCAAATGTTTCATATTTCAAGGTTTTTGGATGCAAATGTTTTGTTTTGAATACAAAAGATAATTTAGGAAAATTTGATCCTAAATCTTATGAGGCTATATTTGTGGGTTATTCTAGTACTAGTAAGGCTTATAGAGTCTTCAATAGGTCATCATTGACTATTGAGGAATCTATACATGTTAAGTTTGAGGAATCTAACTTGTTTGTTAAGAATGTTGTAGAAATAGATGCTTTGCATGAAGCTTAGAGAAAGTGACCTTGGAGGATACACCTACTATTGGAGACAAGCCAAAGGATGATGAAGGAAGTGAAGCTAAAATACAAGAGGCTCAAGGAAATGAAAATCAAACTAATGGAGAAGAGCCCACTCAACAACTTCCAAAGGATTGGAGATACAATCCACATCATCCCAAGGACCTCGTCATAGGTGAAGTATCAAAAGGGGTAACAACTCGCTCTAAACTTCATGACTATTGTGGACATTATGCATTTATTTCTCATGTTGAACCCAAGAACGTCCTCGAAGCCGAGGCCGATTCATATTGGTTGCTAGCCATGCAAGAGGAACTCAATCAATTTGAGCGCAACCAAGTTTGGCACCTTGTTCCTAGGCCCCACGATAGACCAACAATTGGTACTAAGTGGATCTTTAAGAACAAGTTGGATGAATCGGGTAACGTTGTTAGGAATAAAGCTAGGTTAGTTGCCCAAGGTTACACTCAAATCGAAGGAATCGATTTTGAAGAAACCTTTGCACCCGTAGCACGGCTTGAAGCCATACGGATGACACTAGCATTTGCCTCATATAAAGATTTTAAATTATTTCAAATGGATGTTAAAAGTGCTTTTCTAAATGGTTTTATTGAAGAGGAGGTGTATGTTGAACAACCCCCCGGGTTGTTGATCCTACACATCCGGATTTTGTGTTTAAATTAGATAAAGCTCTTTATGGTTTAAAACAAGCCCCTAGGGCTTGGTATGAAAGACTTTCTTCATTTTTGATTTCAAATGGTTTTAAGAAAGGTAAAATTGACACAACTTTGTTTACAAATCATGTAGAAAATGACATTCTTATTGTGCAAATTTATGTAGATGATATTATTTTTGGTTCTACTAATGAATCTCTTTGCCAAGCTTTTGAGTCATGCATGAAGGATGAATTCGAGATGTCTATGATGGGGGAGCTCAACTACTTCCTTGGACTCCAAATCAAGCAACGGAAGGATGGGATATTCATTAATCAAGCCAAGTACACCAAAGAACTCATCAAGAGGTTCGGGCTTGAAGGATCCAAAGTAAGCAAGACTCCCATGGCAACCACTACGAAGCTTGACAAGGATGAACAAGGTAAGGATGTAGACATCAAATTATATCGTAGCATGATAGGTAGTTTACTTTATTTAACGGCTAGTAGGCCGGATATTATGTTTTCCGTTTGTCTTTGTGCACGTTTTCAATCTTGTCCTAAAGAATCTCACATAATTGCGGTTAAACGCATAATTAGATACCTTAAGGGCACTATTGAAATGGGTTTGTGATATCCGAAAACCGGCCAATTTTCAATGACGAGTTTTTCGGATGCCGACTATGCGGGTTGTAGGGTAGATAGGAAGAGCACAAGTAGAACATGTAAATTCTTAGGTAATTGTCTTGTATCTTGGTCTTCCAAAAAGCAAAATTCGGTAGCCCTTTCAACCGCCGAGGCGGAGTATGTTGCGGCCGGAGCTTGTTGTGCACAAGTTCTTTGGATGAAACATACTCTCCTTGACTATGATTTACACTTTGATCATGTTAAATTATTTGTGATAATACTAGTACTATTCACATGACAAAGAATGCAAATCAACATAGTAAAACCAAACACATTGACATTAGGTATCACTTTCTTAGAGATCATTATGAGAAAGGTGATATTGACATTGATTATGTTTCTACCGATTTTCAACTTGCCGATATTTTCACTAAACCTTTAGATTATGCTAGATTTTCATTTATTTGTGGTGAGTTGAATGTATGTATGATTGATTCTTAAAATATTTTTAGTTTGTTCGTTTTTTGTTATGTTTTAACCCTTTTTGATGTATGACAAAAAGGGGGAGAAAAATATATAAGTTTAAGGTGTTTATTACTTGAAGTTTTAGGGAGAAAAAGATATTTGAAAAAGATAAGTTTGCTTATTATAAATTTGTTTAATGTTGTTCATTATTTGAGTTCTATGACAAAATTTATGGTGATGATATTTTCATAATGCTTGATGTATGCTTACAAAGCTTTTCATATTCATGATAAATACATAGCATTGTTTGAGGGGGAGCTTTCCAAGCTTTTCTTCCTTTATTTGTTTCAATAACTTATATGTTTTGTCATCATCAAAAAGGGGGAGATTGTTGCCCAAGGTTACAATCACCCGTCTTTAGTGTGTTTTGATGATTACAAAACATATTAGTTATTTGTACTAATGTTATTTGTTGTTTAAGTGTGTTTCAGGTTTTCTATCTTGTATAAGTGTTTTCTTCCCTAAAGGAAGGTGATTTGGACTCAAGACAACTCAAATTGGGCTCAAGATGCAAAATTGAAGATCAAGTAGAGAAAGCCCCTCTTGAAGCCTTGAAGTCCTTAGAACATTGTAAGAATAGAATGTTAAAGTTTGAGTGTAGGATAATTGGCTCTAGGATTTGCACACACACTTATTCTTTATCTTCTCTATGTTTTAAAAATGTTCGTTTTTAAGTTTTATGCATTAGTTTATGTATACATGTTTCCAACTTGTTTTATATTGAAAATCTTTGTTTAAAACATGTGTAGACTAATCCTTGCATAATACTTAGTCATATATATTTAAAAAAAAATGTTTTTACAAAAAATCCCAACTTCAAATTCAACCTGTTTTTCTGTTTCAGGCGAGACCGGTCGACCGGATAGTCGACCGGCACCTGTGTCAGGACATGCACGGTTTGTGCATGTCTGTCGGTCGACCGACCGGTCGACTGACTGTAAACAGATCCTCTCTCGGTTTGTTTGGGTCGACCGACCGGTCGACCGGTAGAAGGAAACTGTGTTTCCTCAAAGAGGACGGTCGACCGGACAGTCGACCGGAGCCCAACGGCTCTTTGCCAGCAAGGCAACGGTCGACCGGACCAGTCGACCGCCAAGCCTGCTGCTGGCCAACGGCTCTTTCCTCTTTGGGATAGTTCTGAAATCTGTTTTTTCTTTCTTCTTTAACAGAGTTTTAGAGAGCTGTTGGGGGCCTTTTGCAGGTCAAATTAGGTGTAAAGAAAAGAGTTTTAACCTATTCTCTCCTTATAAATAGAGGGCAATAGGTCTTTGTTATTCACTTAGAAAAAATCCTCAAGTTTTCATTGTTTTCAAAGAGAAAAGGAAAAATTGTTTTAAAGCTTTCAATTCCAATCTTTGAGCTAGTTTTTCAGTTGTGTTTGATTGCTAATATCACTCTACAACTGAAGTTTTCTCACCACACTTCATAGAGCCAAAAATCCATTACTCATACTATAGTGAAGTTGTAAAAAGAGTGAGAATTGTAAAAGTGTTTGAGAAAGAGTTTAGTGATCTTGTTGTGATCACTCTTGTTCTTGTGATTCTCTTCTTGTGGAGCAACCTCTAAGGTTGAGGTTCTTTTGTAAGGTGTGGAGCTCGGTGCTCGGTCTTCGGTAGACCAAATTGTAAGGCGTCCTCGGTGGATAGTGGAAACCCTTCACGAAGGTGAAGGCGGGGACTAGAGCGGTGGCTCGAACCTCGAAACAAATCATTCGTGTTTGCGATTGCCTTGCGTCATCTTGCTTTACATTTCTCTTGCTTTATATTGTCTTCAATTATTTGCTTGAGAACTAACCCTTTACTTGTGCAATTCTCTCTTGTTTATTTTACTTGTGATATTTATTGTGTGTATTTCATCATAGCATTTTATTCTTATCTTGTTCGATCAAATCTCATACAACACGGTTGCATTGCGCACCTCTAACCCATCTTTAAGGGGAATTGGGAGGACGGAGTTCAGAACCCTTCACCGGGTATTCGGCTCCTAGTCGTGTTTTGAGAGATCGTTGCATCACTCATATTTACTTAAGTTTAAAAAGATCATTAGATTAGCAATTACACCTATTCACCCCCCTCTAGGTGTATTTCAATGAATGCCTTGTTCTGTGCCTTAACCAAAGAAGAGTTCAACCGTGTGTCAACAGACACTTTTGCACATCAAATATGGCATACTCTTCAGGTAACACACAAAGGCACAAGTAAAGTTAAGGAATCTAAAATATCTGTTCTTGTCCATAGGTTTGAATTATTCAAAATGGAGGAGAATAAAACCATATCCAAAATGGTTACAAGATTCACCGACATCACCAATTCCTTAGCATCTCTTGGAAAGGACTACACCCAAGTTGAAAGAGTTCGTAAGATCCTTCGCGCACTTACACCAGAATGGGAGAAGAAGACAACCGCCATTGAAGAGGCGAATGATCTCTCAACTATGACATTAGAAAACCTAATCGGTAATCTAATGGCATATGAAGTGCAGTTAGAAGAAAGAAAGAAGGACGAACGACAACACCGCTCAAAGAAGAAAGAACTCGCCTTCCATGCATCCTCCGACACGGACGATTCCAATGACGATGAAGAGGAGATGGCAATGCTTTCAAAGAAATTCAGGAGATTCCTAAAGCAAGGTAAAATCAAATGCTTTAATTGCAATAAAACAGGTCATTTGAAGATGGATTGTCCTTTGCTCAAAAAGAAAGATAAATACAAGAGCAAAAAGTTCAGAAAGAAGAAAAACTACGAAGCATCATCAGAATACAGTGATTCCTCATCTTCTGATGAAGAAGAATCCACTGAACGTGTTAACCTATGTTACATGGCCATAGAAGATGATGAGGTATCATTTTCTGAACTTTCTGATGCATTTCATGAATTGTTTATTGATCTGAAAAATGAAAAATTGAAAAATAAAGTTTTATCAAAAGAAAATGAAAAACTTTTAAAGGAAAATTCATGTTATGCTTTACAAGTATCTTCTATAAATTCTCAACAAGATGAGTTTGAAAAAGTCATATCATCTTTGAAAAATGAAAATGAGAAGTTTATAAAAGAGAACATTTTTCTGAAAAAGGAAACTAAGTCTTTGAATGAAAGGATTTCTATATTGGATAAAGACATGTTAGTTTTCAAAAAGAAATATGAAGATCTTTTGCAAAATGTGACTAAATTCAATAAAGGAAAAGAAAAATTGAATGATTTATTATTTTTTTAGAAATTGTCACATAATAATCATTATGGTATTGGATATAATGAAAAGTCTTCATATGTTAGTAATCCATATGTGAAAAGAAAGTCTAATCTTGTGTCAAAAAGAATTAAGACAAAGTTTATATGGATTCCTAAGAATTTAAGTTTTCATGATAAAAATACATATATTGCTTCATTCATTCATGATATATGTAATTCTTGCAACTATGTGTATACTAAATCATCTTGTTGAAGCTAATCACCAACTAATATCTTGATTAATGATCTGAGACTAAAAACACAAGATTATTAGTAAACATAACTACATGAGTTAATCATCATCAAAACTAGAGTGGAAGGTCTCTGGCCAACAGTAAGTTCATCATAAGACATGTCAACATCCTCATTAAGCTCGGATTTAGAATTTACCTCAAGGGGATTATTCCCTTGGACCATGTAGCATAAGTTGGAAGCATCACTTCCATCATCCGAGTTACTCCCCGCATAGTATAGCTTTTGTTCACAAAGGGAGACTAAAGTGTTTCATACTACAAAAGCCGAATCAAAATTAGCAACCCTAGATAAATATTCATCATTTAGGGTACTTTTAATGCATAGATGGCTTTTGCATTAGCCTCAAGATTTTTGCCATTTAAACAATATGAATCTTAAAAAGTGGCAAAATAAACATGAATACTTAGGACTTTAGATACATTGACATCTTAACTTTCTAAGTTTGGATGTTAAGAATATCAAAAGTGGAAGGTGACATGAAATCCATGTGTGTGCTAAATATTATGATTAGTTAAAAATAAGGATCTTTAACTCTAGGTTGTTAGACCTAAATCAAGAGTACCAAGTTCTGATACCAATTGAAATCACCTAGAGGGGTGTGAATAGTAGCTAGCTAATCTAATGATGAATTAATGTGAAATTAAAGCAAATTATGCAAACTAAAAACTATTAATCTAAACACACCAAGTATAACATAAGAGTGTAGCCGAATTTCCGGTGAAGAGCTCTGGACTATCTCTTCAAGATTCCTCTAGATAAGAGTTGAGGTACAACTATGGCTCTCTTGATTGAATACAAGTGTGAGCAAACAATCCCCAAGCATATATCAATTAAAGCACAAGTATATCAAGCAAGTAATGAATATGAACAATAAGAGCATGCAAGATATAAACACAAGTGAGAGATAGAGAAAGAGCAATCGCAAACACGGGAGATTTGTTTCGATGCTCGAGCACCCTTGCTCTACGTCCCCGCCTTCAACACTATGAAGGATTTCTGCTAGAATCGATCCCACCGGATCACTCGGTGCCGCAACACCTACAATGAGTTCACACTAGAACCCCTTGGACCACTAGTCCCTCTCTTATTCCCGCAAGAACTACACACACAAGCACACTAGTTTTTCAAGGCCGCACCTCTCTACACACCGAGCTCCCACAAGAACTCGAAACAACACGAACCTGCAAGTTTGCCTTCTCAAATACAAGATTGAACAATTATTGATCTAAACACTTTGATCACCTAAAAACATTCTCACAACAAAGATCCCTAGAGGATTTATATAGCAATAGATAGCTCAAGTATGTGTGAGAAAACTAGGATTGATTTGGTGATAAAAAACTCAAGAAATCTCTTTTACAAAATACTCTTGAAAAACTCTCCTTGTGATATGGAAGTATTTGGCTTTAAAACAAGTGAAGATAAACACTTAGAAGTGTAGGAAAAACTATCTTGAAAACTCTCTTAAAATCTTTTGGAAAACAGTCCAAGGGAACCCAAATATATAGGCTCCCAAAATATGGCCGTTGGAGGCTAACTCAGCAGGATTCCCTGCTGTCAGTCGACCGCCCGGTCGACTGGCCAACGGTCAAATTTCTGACCATTGTACCATCGGTCGACCGGCTGGTCGACCGAGGCCTGGATACAGAGAGCAGAAGCTCTCTGCCACCGCCCCGTCGATCGGGGCCAGATCTAGAGAGCAGAGCTCTCTGGCGGTCGACCGGGTCGGTCAACTGGCCCTCCAGCCAAATAAGGCCGTATCACGTCTGTGCACATAGGTCGACCGGACCGGCCGACCAGCAGAAGGAAAGTACACAGGTTTTTAAGGATTAAAAATTGGTCTTTTTATCTTCAATAAATCTCATAAATTCTCATAAATTTTACAAAAATAAGTTCATTGATATACTTTAATATACAAACACGTTTGATTAAAAATCAAAACATATTACAAATATTTTGAACTATTTTTGTAATATAAAAATAGTTTTGCCTTAAACAAAAACCTGTATTTTTCAAAAATGTTTTTTTCAAAAAATTTTCAAATATAAAAATAAGATATTCTAAACACTTTTGAAGCTTAGTGTGTATGGATATGATCCACTACACATATATGATGAAATATCTATGTTTTTGACAATCAGCTCTAAAATAAGTTTTGATTAAAGATATGTATATTTTGAAGCTTAAAAACCAAATCGGTATTTTTTAAAAACGAAAATTTTTTTATGAAACCATATATAAATCTTGTGTTTGAGTGTATATGAACTTGAGCAATCTACCAACTAATCTATCCTTTACATTTTATCTAAAAATAAAATCTTGACACTTACAAACATGACACATGTCTTCTTGAAAATCTTCTCTTGAAGGTCTTCTTCTCCTTCTAGACTTGGTTCAAACCTTGATCCAATAAGCTAGATTTCTCTTGAGTACTTGATGCAATCTTGATGCGTGAGCTCTTGAATCAACACGTGTTAGCTTCAAAACTTTGACTTTAAATCCTTTGTTGAAGCTAAACACCAACTAAGATCTTGATCAAATATCTGATATTAATTAAACACAAGATCATTAGTACTACAACTCCATGAGTTAATCATCATTAAAATTAGAGTGATGGGCCTTCGGGCCAACAGTTATCACAGAGCGTGTATAATATTTCAAGAATATTATATCACCAAGAAGTGCAAAAGTATGATTTATAAGGAGATATATAAGTATGAATAGTATAAAAGGTACTCACGAGTTACAACATGGGATCTCAAGAGCTGGCAGGAGGGGCTGGAAGAAAGGGTCGGACGGTCTATCACCGATCCACCATGCTTTCGCTGCGCAACTCTGATCAATGACGGAAGAGTCCATAAGCTTCAAGCTCCGAGACCTAGACATGCATGTCTAGTGGTTGTCAGAAGACAATCCAACGAGTACATAAAATGAAGTCAAGCGGCGTGCGTAGGCAACCACACGTGTACATGAATATAGTGATGTGGTTCAGTCATGCAAGTACAATCCAGTAACCATGAATATCTGAGTTTTATTATAACACATAGATGGTACACTCTAGTTAAGTAAGTAAATCAGACAAGTAGTACAGTGGCACAAACGTGATATCATCCAAGTGGCAAGCAATAAACAGTTAATATGGTTGGTATACACAAAATCGGTACTAGATCAAAAGTAAGCAAGATAGGAGATAATATGTTAACTCAGGTATAATATCTAACAAGAGGCAGGCGGTGTATTAAGAAGTAGAAGGCAAGGTATAACAATAGTAATTATAATAATAAATAATATCGATAACTCCAAGTTAAAATCTGACTTCCCAAAATCTGATGAAAGTAAAATGCGAGCAAAATCAGTTGTACAAGCTAAATTTATGGTTTCATGAGATTGGTATGTCGAAGGGATAATTCAAATAAGGAAACCCTCTTATATATACCTTGTACCTCATGTCACCATAATCTGAGTGTATACAACCCGAGTTGCAAAATGACACAAAATCCGATAAAACATCGACGAATTATTATTTTAGTATCTTATTATTATTACTTATTCAACTCATATATCTAAGTATGTGTCCTGGCGTCCCAACATATACATCCATATATGAGAAAGACAAGTTGTTATTGGAAACTGATAGAGATTGATGGACCATATTTATAGTTGGTCCCGCCTCTTCTGAGGACGACAGCCCATGAGATCAAGCACTACTTCTTCTCTTGGGGATTTATATTATACCCTACACGAATCTTCAGATGGGATTTATTACACCCAACACGAATCGTCTGTCCAACGATCACTACAAACATGACATCATACCGGTATCCATCAGTTTTTCCCTTCCCAAGTGCAGGTTGTTTAATTATTATATTAATATATAATTACAACCAACAAGAGTACAAGAGGTACAGTAGCACAGAAGATACAGAAGTATAAGATACAAGGGTTCAAGAATTCAGGAGTACAGGAGATAAAAGAGTTCACAATCTCTGGATATATTTTATATATATATATATATATATATATATATATATATATATATATATATATATATACGTGTGTGTGTATATATATATGTGTGTGTGTGTGTGTGTGTGTATATATATATATATATAGACTTGTGTCCTTTCAAAAGGATTTGATCCCGGATCCTTCCCACTCAAATTCAACCCTCCAACATTCGAATACAAGATCCACTCCGTTGAAGTTGATCTATACTATTTCAAGTATCTATAACCAAAAATCAAGTGTTTTAAATACTTTTTACCCATCCATCAAGTAGGGAAAAAACGGACGGCCTAAATAGTGAGTTGGTTAGTTTAACGGTGTAGAACATTTGAAATCTAACAAAAATTAGTTTATAGGGGTTTTTAAATGTTTAGATCATAATGAAATGGCCGGATCGAGAATTTGTATGTCTAAAGACATAGATCTAACCAACTCACTACTTTCGGCCGTCCATTTTGCGTCGCTTGATGGATGGGCAAAAAGTATTTAAAACACTTGATTTTTGGTTTATAGATACTTGAAATAGTATAGATCAACTTCAATGGAGTGGATCTTGTATTCGAATGTTGGAGGGTTGAATTTGAGTGGGAAGGATCCGGGATCAAATCCTTTTGAAAGGATACAAGTCTATCTCTCTCTCTCTCTCTATATATATATATATATATATATATATATATATATATATATATATATATATATATATATAAGTATATATATATATATATAAGTATATATATATATATATATATATATAAGTATATATATATATATATATATATAGTATATATATATATATATATAAGTATATAATATAATAGTAATGTCAAGTTTCTGTAAATGAGATAATCGTAAATCAGGTAATTAACATGTCAGTGTTATGGTACGGGGTGAAGTATAACAACACATATAAGTGCAGCGATCAAAACATCATGTGAGTGGCAAGTAATGTGACAAGGTAAAAGAAAACAATATGAGTACCATGCTAACAACAATTATTAATTAAATTATTAATTAATTATCCAGGCGGGGCTAGTTAAGCTGGAGCAAGTTAGGCCATGCCAGCATAACATTTGGCACACGACGGAGCTAGCGTATAGCTCTATACTCTACCACGTTAAGAGAGGCTACGTTCGTGGCGGAGCGGACGTATGAATGTCATCCTAATGCACATGGCGAAGCCACACTCACGAGAAGCTAGATGCACACGGTGAAGCAGATACGCTCTGCTAACACGTGACGAAGCCACGCTCGCGACGAAGCTAAACGCACGAGGCGAAGTGGCGTATGAATACTCGGCTAACGCACACAGTGAAGCTATGCTCAAACGAGTTTCACTATAAGCACTGGGCGCTAAGCTCGCCTCCCGGTAGAGTTATATGAAAACTGGGAGGGTTTAAATCCGAAGATTGTAAAATAGAACCATAGTACGGTTAAGCCCGGAGGCTGAATAGTGGAACCGCGGAACGGTTATGCTTTGTCTCTCAAAACTACCACTTAACCCAGAGGGTATAAGGCCAGTTCCCATGGGGTAGCCCGGAACCTGAGCATAGCCCGAAGGCTGAGTAGATACCTACACAAATGTTAGTACCAAATATGCACATATATATAAAGAATAAGTAGAAGATTCATAGAGCGATCAACCTCACGACGGAGCTACCATGAAACCCAGAGGGTATAAGGCCTTACCTATTGGATAGCCTAGCCCGAGGGCTGAATAGGTGAACCACTCCACAAACTACCACGAAACCCAGAGGGTACAAGGCCAATGTCTATTGAGTCAGCTCGCCGAGGGCTGTGGCCAGGATAACTGCAACCTACACAAGTGTTAGTACCAAAGCATGCATATAAATAACAAGTAGGAGATCGTAGAATGGTTAACCTCGCGGCAGAGCGACCACAAAACCCAGAGGGTATAAGGCCAATTCCTATTGGGTAGCGTGGCCCAAAGGTTGAGTAGGCGAACCACTCCGCAAAGGTACCACGAAACCCATAGGGTACAAGGCCAACGCCTATTGGGTAGCCCGCAGAGCAGTTACCTCGTGGTGACGCTACCATGAAACCCAAAGAGTACAAGGCCAACGCCAATTGGGTAGGTTCGCCCGAGTGCTGTAGATGGAGTACTTGCAACCGGCACTACCGTCAGTACAAAAACATGCATATATAAATATCGTCTACACTATTACAAATATCATCCCACAATACAATTACACACCTACCATATACAAATACACGCCACAGAAATACAATTACACGTATTATTTAAGGCACTATACTCGCCTAAAGTCACAAAACACCGAACACGATCCAGGAACTCCGTGAACACAATGCATCTGGGCACGCGCGAGAGAGAAAGTAGAGTGAGGAGAGAGAAAGAGAGAGAGTGTAAGGGAGAGTAAATAGGAGAGAGAGTAAGTTAGAGAGAAAGAGACAGAGAGGGAAAAAAGAGATAAACTGAGAAAGAAGAAAGAAATAAAGAGAGAAAATTTGAGGGAGAGAGTGGAAGAAGAGGAGGGGAAAGGGTAAGTCAGCGTCGGGGTGGGTGGTACAGCCAGTTAGGCGGCGCGACGGAGAGGGCCCGACGGCGACCTGGGCCAATGCAAGAAGAGGGGGAGGGAAGAAATTAGTAGTGAAGGTGATGGTGGTGGTTTTGGTTGATGGTGATGTTGGTTGGTGGTGATATTGGGAGTTTATGGTTGTGGTTGTGGAGGAGAGTGGGGAGGAGATGGTTGGGGTGGTGATGATGAAATTAGTGGAGAAGATGGTGTGGATTTAGGTGGAGGAAGAGAAGTTGGTGAAGGAGGAGGTGAAATTGGTGGAGGACGTGAAAGGAGGTGGAGGTGGAGGAAGAGAGTGAAAGAGGTGGTGATGCTATTGGTTGATGGGAGGTGGCGTGCGACGGTGGGAGGCAGCGCGATTGACAGTGGCGAGGGGAGAGGAGGAGATGGGGGTTGGTAAGCGAGAGGGAGAGTGAGAGATAGAGAGGAAGAGAGAATGAGAGTTTAAGAGAGAGAGAAGGGGGAGAGAGAGTACGACGGGAGATAGGGGAGTTGGTGGCTAAGGGATTGGGGAGTTGGCAGAGGGATGGGGAGGAGAGAGGAGCAGGTGGGAAGGAGAAAAAGAAGGAAACAAAAGATAGAAAAGGAAAAAGAAAGGAAAGGAAAAGAAAAGAAAAAGAGGAAAAGAAAAATGAAAGGAGGAAAAGAAAAAAGGAAAAAGAAAATTGGAAAATTAAGTTGAAAAGTGGAAAGGGAAAAGCAAGAAAAGAAAAGAAAAAATAGTCATATTATTTTAATCTGTTAAATTTGACTAATTCAAAAAATCCCCATAAATTTTTAAAATAAAAAAATATTACCTTGAGGAACATTGTGAAATCAGATTAAAAAAATTCAACCCTATTTATAAATTAAAAATGCTCAAATCGATCGGCAACATCGGTTGACACCAAATTTAGTAGATTTTTAAAATAAATCAGAAAAATTTCAGAAAATTGTGAAAAATTCAAAATATTGAAAATTAATATCTGAAACTGAAATAGATCCGGTCTAAATACCAGGATGGTCAAATCAAGTAATTCTATTGTATAAAGGAAAGGGATCGGGTCTTGGGTTCGGATCGGACTCGCTTTGAGTCCACAAAATATGGGTCCGATACCAAATGATAATAAAAACAATAATAAAAGAAAATATAAGGAAAAAATAGGAAAATACAGGCGAAAAATTGGGACACGTATCAGGGTACGTGTCCTGGGATCGGGGTGTTACAAGTCGCCTTGAATTCCAAATTGCTTGCATGTATAAGGATACAAGTATTATATACGATGCAAATTACAATATAGACACATGGACATACAAAAATTGAAAAACCACTGATACTGATATAACCCACGTAGTGGATACGACAACTAAGTAATATTTTTATATATTTATATATATAATTATGATATTTTGTAATTTAATCATAGAGAGGAAAGTGTTAGAAGACTTTTGAGTTAAGTTAAAAGAGAAAAATTACATAGGATTAGTGCGTTGTGAGGTTAAAATCATTTCTGAAGAAATTTATTAAGCATCTGATTTACATCGTATTATTGTTTTAAACTAAAATTTATATAAAAATAACCAACAAGAGTCCAACAAGTAAAGATACATATTCGATACTGATAGGTAACCTACGTAGAAGAATCAGTCATGACACGTTGTTTGTCACCAAGAATATATTTTTCCAGCTATATCTGGTATTTTCCCCCTTAGTAAGCAAGCCGTACAACTACCCAAGAATATATTTTTCCAGCTATATATGGTATTTTTTCCACCCTCAATAAGCAAGCCGTACAGCTACTTACCCCTCCCGTTCAAAAACAAGTGAAGATGAATTGATTTTATTTAGGGGCCGTTTGTTTCGCGTAAAACTCCGTAATTCGTAAATGGCTTACTACCTAGTTACAACTACGGCGTTTATTTGGACCGTAATTCGTAAAAAACTTACGTAACTCAACTAACACTCACTTGCATGTTAGTCTCACATTAAGTGGCCCACTAACCTTTTATTGGTTAATTGGATTCCATAAATAATAGATAACTGATATTTAATGTATGCCCAAATATAAAGGTTACTATTATATAAGTTAAATAACTATATGGGAGATAAAAGGCCATGATGGGTGGTTTTCTCCATGTGGTTATTTGTTAATAGGTAGACCCTCTTCTCTCCTCTATTAAAGAAAACAAACCCCCCTTTTTGTGGGATCCATCATTCTCAGTTTTGGGTTTGTGCAAAGAAAAGGAGACAGAGAGAAAAAAGGTGTCTACAGATTAGGGTTTACAAGGATAAAAGGAAGGGACTGAGATCTTCATCAATCTACCTTCATCAACCTTTCTAATGGCTTCAGGTATGTACAATAAATGTATGATTGTTCTTGAGATGTATGGATTTAAGATCTATTGGGTAATTTAATCTTCATGAAGTCTTTAAGTTTTTAATACTATCATTTGGTATCAGAGCGTGGTTAAGAATCTATATATCTCAGAATACTGATTATGGACAAATTAGGGTTTTATGATTAACTGTTTCAAAAGCAAATTTTGATCATTCAATTGTAGAATTTTTAAAGAGGATTTAGTAGCTTTTCTTCAAAATTCTATTAAATTTCAATATTCCACCTTATTGTACAATTCCTTGGATCAAAATTTGTAGTACAAACCCTAATATTTTCTATTGATATGGCTTCAGTCGATTAAACAGTTGTCTGTATACGGTTTCTGTTTCATCGACTGTTAGTCGACTAGCCCACAATATTAGTCGACTAGGTCTCCTCCCAGAAAATTATGACTCTCTGTATTTTTACTGTCGGTCGACTTGATCTTTTGGTTAGTCGACTAATAATTAGTATAGTCGACTAACCCCTTTCCCTAGTAGACTAACAGGTTGACCCGAGAGGTGTGTGGTTCTCTGTTTCTCTGTCAGTCGACTAACCTTTATTACAGAAGTCGACTTGCTTTGCCTTGTCGACTAGCCTTTAATTTATAGTCGACTTGACTTGACCCTAGTCGACTGGGATTTCCTTTATAGTCGACTTATAGTCGACTTGTCTTGTCCCTAGTCGACTAGTACTACCTTGACCAGTCGACTAATGTTTGTTTAGTTCAATCATAAATGTATATTACACATTTAATGTTATTGTGTTAATATTGATTGATATTGGTCAAGTGACTATATTGGAGTATTATAGAATAACTCATATAAAAGGTTAGAGAATATTGTTGGTTAGTTTTATATTCATACGGTTTATTGATTTAGTAGATGCCAAAGTGACCTACATTAGTGAGCCTTATGAATATACAGCTACATAAAAGATTTGTCAATAAGGGTGACATTAAAGTCAATAATATTCTCGGTGGCGGTTCTAGTTAGGAGATTGGCACTCGCCCAAAGGAAAGTCTCTTTCAAATAATTACGAACCGGGTAGGGTAGTGTAATTTATGCAACTTAGTGGTGTAGAATTAGATACCCAAAGGTAACATGACTTACTGTCTAAGTGGCATAAATTATATTAGACCTACATAGGTGATAAAAGGTCTCACCTGTAGAGTGAATGCTGGATATGCTTAGGTTTCGCCCAAAGGAGAAATTAAAGTGATATCAATAGTTCATCTTCATAAAATTTAATATTTTTGTATTGATTCGAGGCCTTAATGTGAGCATTGTCCTATTTTGTTTCAGTGAACGTTCCCACTTCCCTTCACTCTCATGCATCTAGCATTCCAGCCCTGGATGGTACAAACTTTTCTGAATGGTTTGAACATGTCCAATTCACACTGGGTGTACTGGATCTTGACCTGGCTCTTCTAGTTGAGAAACCTGAGGAAGTCACTGCTGAAAGTACAGCAGATCAGTTAGCTATGCTAAAGCCTGGGAAAGGTCGAACAGACTCAGTCTTATGTTCATTAAGATGACCATTGCCAACAATATTAAAACTTCACTCCCTCAGACTGCTAACGCTTCAGAACTTTTAACTGCTGTAAAAGACCGTTTTAAATCTGCTGATAAGTCATTGGCTGGCACTCTTATGGCTGAGTTAACTACCATGAAATATGATGGTAGTAGAGGAGTCCAACAACATATCCTCAATATGACTGATAAAGCTGCAAAGTTAGGAACACTGGGAATGAAAGTAAATGAATCCTTCTTGGTACAGTTCATCCTCAACTCACTTCCTCCTCAATTCGGACCATTCAAGATTCACTATAATACTCATAAGGATAAGTGGAATCTGAATGAACTGACTAATATGTGCATTCAAGAGGAAGTAAGACTGAGGCAAGAAGGACATCACTCGGTGTTGTCAGTAACTCAAGGAGCTATACATAAGAAGGGAAAGTATGGAAGAGGTAAGAGGTTTCCACCAAAGAAAGGGAATGAACCTGGGGAAAGTAGCCAGGGTCATGGAAAGAGTTTCACTATCAAATGCTACTTTTGTGGCAGAAAAAGACATGTGAAGAAGGATTGCAACAAGAGAAAGGCTTGGTTCGAAAAGAAAGGTATGAATCTTTCTTTTGTATGTTATGAATCAAATCTTGCTGAAGTTCCTTCTAATACTTGGTGGATTGACTCTGGAGCCACAACTCACATAACTAATTCAATGCAGGGATTCCTTACAACCAGGAAACCAAAGGAAAGTGAAAGATTTGTCTTTATGGGGAACCGTCTCAAAGTGGAGGTCGAGAATGTTGGAACTTATCGACTACTCTTAGAGACGGGTCATCAGATGGATCTTGTAGATACTTTTTATGTACATTAGATTTCTAGGAATTTAATGTCTTTATTCAAATTAGATGTTGTTGGATATTCAGTTTTATTTAGTTGTGGAAAACTCAATTTGATGTTTAATTCAATTTCGGTTGGACATGGAATTTTATGTGATGGTTTATATAAAATTTCCTTGAATTATGAGTTTGCACAATCTCTTTTAACCCTGCATTCGAATGTTGGTTCTAAACGTGGCTTAATTGATGAAAAATCTTCTATCTTGTGGCATAGACGACTGGGGCATATCTTCAGGGATAGAATTGAAAGATTAGTGAAGAATGGGATTTTGGATAACCTAGACTTCACTGATTTTGGTGTGTGTGTGGATTGCATAAAAGGAAAGCAAACCAAACACATCAAGAAAGGTGCCACAAGAAGCAAAGAGCTTCTTGAGATTATTCATACAGACATTTGCGGACCACTCTCTATTCCATGTTTTACGGGAGAGAGATACTTTATCACCTTTATAGACGATCTGTCTCATTATGGTTATGTATATCTAATTCATGAAAAGTCTCAGGCTGTTGACATCCTTGAGGTGTTCATTACAGAAGTCGAGAGACAATTAGATATAAAAGTTAAAATCATGAGATCAGACCGAGGTGGTGAGTATTATGGAAGATACGATGAGTCAGGACAGAATCCTGGCCCATTTGCCAATTTCTAGAAAAGCATGGCATTTGTGCTCAATACACAATGCCAGGTACGCCTCAGCAGAATGGAGTTGCTGAAAGGCGAAACCGGACACTTATGGACATGGTTAGGAGCATGATGAGCTTCTCTAATGTACCTAATTCATTGTGGAATGAAGCCTTAAAGACCGCTATGTATATCTTGAACAGGGTTCCTAGTAAGGCAGGCTCAACAACTCCTTTCGAGTTGTGGACTGGTAGGAAACCTAGTTTAAGACATTTACATGTTTGGGGTTGTCCAGCATAGGCTAGAATATATAATCCACATGAAAAGAAATTAGACTCACGGACCATATCTGGGTATTTCATTGGTTATCCAGATAAGTCTAAAGGGTACAAATTCTATTGTCCTAACCATAGTACTAGAATTGTTGAAACTGGTAATGCCAGATTCCTTGAGAATGGCGAAATTAGTGGGAGTGATGAACCAAGAAAGGTGGATCTTGAAGTGATAAGGGTAAATATCCCAATACCCTTTCCTTCAAGAGAAATTATTGTCCCTCAGCTTGATCATCAAGCTGAGTCACCAGAACAACATAATGATAATGGTTCACCACTTCATGAGGATATCGCCACTGAAAATGTTGTAGAACCACCACAACCGGCAGCTTTGAGGAGATCTCAAAGGGAAAGAAGATCTGCCATTTTAGATGATTATGTGGTGTATCTACAGGAATCTGATTTCGATATTGGGATTAATAAAGATCCAGTTTCATTTTCACAAGCCATTGAAAGTAATGATTCTAGCAAATGGATTGATGCTTATGAATGAGGAGTTGAAATCTATGGACCAAATAAAGTCTGGGATCTCGTCGAATTGCCTAGTAACTGTAAGAAAGTCGGGTGTAAATGGGTCTTTAAGACCAAGCGCGACGTCAAAGGCAATATCGAACGATATAAGGCCAGACTTGTGGCTAAAGCTTTCACTCAGAAAGAAGGTATTGATTATAGAGAGGCCTTCTCTCCAGTATCAAAGAAGGACTCTTTTAGAATCATTATGGCCCTTGTAGCTCATTATGACTTAGAGTTACATCAAATGGATGTGAAAACAGCTTTTCTAAATGGAAATTTGGATGAGGAAATATACATGGAGCAACCTGAAGGGTTCACAAAGAAAGGAAAAGAACACTTGGCTTGCAAATTAAAGAAATCCATCTACGGACTAAAACAAGCTTCCAGGCAATGGTATATAACGTTTAATGATACCATTACCTCATTCGGATTTAAAGAAAACACTGTTGATCAGTGTATATATCTGAAGATCAGTGGGAGCAAGTTTATCTTTTTGGTTCTGTATGTGGATGATATTTTGTTAGCCAGTAGTGATATTGGTTTACTGTATGAAACCAAAAACTATCTTACCAAGAACTTTAAGATGGTTGATATGGGTGAGGCAGCTTATGTCATTAGCATAGAGATCTTCAGGGATAGATCTCGAGGATTGTTAGGACTGTCTCAGAAAGGTTATATCAATCGAGTCTTGGAAAGATTTCACATGGAACTATGTTCAGCCAGTTGTGCACCCATCATGAAGGGTGACAAATTAAGTGGGAGTCAGTGTCCAAGAAATGACTTAGAAAAGGAACAAATGCAGAAAGTTCCATATGCGTCAGCAGTTGGGAGTTTGATGTATGCACATACTTGTACCAGGCCAGATATCAGCTTTGCTGTTGGAATGTTAGGAAGATACCAGAGTAATCCAGGAATGGAGCATTGGAAATTGGCAAAGAAAGTAATGCGGTATCTTCAAAGGGACGAAGGATTATATGCTCACATATAGGAGATCAGATCAGTTGGAAGTGATCGGTTATTCGGATTCAGATTTTACTGGTTGCCCAGATAGCAGAAAGTCTACCTCAGGCTTTATATTCATGCTAGCTGGTGGGGCAATCTCGTGGAAGAGCGTAAAGCAGTCTATTACTGCTTCATCCATGATGGAGGCTGAGTTCGTAGCATGTTTCGAGGCCACGAATCATGCATTATGGTTACGCAATTTTATTTCAGCACTTGGTGTAGTTGATTCTATTGCCAGGCCGCTGAAGATATTTTGTGATAATACAGCAGCCGTTTTCTTCTCTAAGAATGGTAAGTACTCTAGTGGTTCCAGACACATGGAACCTAAGTACTTAGTCATTAGAGAAAGAGTTCAGAAACAACGAGTGTCAATTGAGAATATAAGTACCACTCTAATGGTTGCTGATCCATTGACCAAGGGATTACCTCCAAAGACATTCAAAGAACATGTTATTAGAATGGGTCTTTTGAGTAATCTGTAATGTATGTTTTGGTGCTTATGTAATTGACACTATTGCACAATAAAAGTTTGTTTCTGTATTTCCTGTTATCCAACTATATGTGCACATTTTATGTATGGATGTTTGTTAAACAGGAAAGGTCTTGACATGACAAATTACAGGGGTCGTTTTGGTTATAGACTCTATTAGTGAGGGTTATCAATGTTGTGGTACATAGAAGGGAGTATGACATAGATGTTGTATAACCGCTATGACTCACATTGGTGGTCCAAGCTAATTGCAGTATTACAGTATCTCATTATTTGGGCTTATCAGTTATTATTTTTAAATTCGTGATCACGTGTCAAAGTTTTTCAGTATGGAATCCAATAGAGTCAAATGTTTTTAAAATGAGTCTTTTTATTTGTTTTCTAAAGTTGTAATGTAATCGGCTTAGTGGTCCAAGTGGGAGAATGTTAGTCTCACATTAAGTGGCCCACTAACCTTTTATTGGTTAATTGGATTCCATAAATATTAGATAACTGATATTTAATGTATGCCCAAATATAAAGGTTACTATTATATAAGTTAAATAACTATATGGGAGATAAAAGGCCATGATGGGTGGTTTTCTCCATGTGGTTATTTGTTAATAGGTAGACCCTCTTCTCTCCTCTATTAAAGAAAACAAACCCCCCTTTTTGTGGGATCCATCATTCTCAGTTTTGGGTTTGTGCAAAGAAAAGGAGACAGAGAGAAGAAAGGTGTCTACAGATTAGGGTTTACAAGGATAAAAGGAAGGGAGTGAGATCTTCATCAATCTACCTTCATCAACCTTTCTAATGGCTTCAGGTATGTACAATAAATGTATGATTGTTCTTGAGATGTATGGATTTAAGATCTATTGGGTAATTTAATCTTCATGAAGTCTTTAAGTTTTTAATACTATCATTGCAACCCAGTTACCACTCACTTACAGCCCAGTTACAGTTAATTTTGTGGTCATACAAATTTGTATTATTTTTTTATATTAATATTAAAAAATTTTAATATTTAACTTTTTTAATATTTATTTGCAGTATTAAAACTTTTAAAATCACCAAATAGTTAATTTTGTGGTCAACTTTTTCACTTCCGGCTTATACATTACGACCACCAAACACCGTAAATTACAATACACTTTCCCACTTTACAATTTTATATTACCAACCAAACACCGTAAAATTTACATACATGTAACTCATTTACAATTGTAAAAGACTTTACCAATTACAACTACGAATTACGGCCAGTTACGACAACCAAACAGACACTTAGTTCATACCTGGTGTATCTCTTGTTGAGTAGCTCTTCTAACTAACTGGCCAGCTCATAAATTTTTTTCTCAGTGTTTGTGTGAAGATCTCCCGTCTCCACCTTATGGCACTAATGCTTGATGCCCCAAAAAAATAGGCCAATTCCGAAAACTTTTTTTTTTTTTAGGGGTGGGGTGGGGTGGGAAATGGCGTTGTGTGTGTTTGTTCATTTTCCTCGTGTCACAGACTCGCAAAGCAGAGTTGAAAACAAACAAACAAACAAACATTTCAAATGAAAACCCATCTCCATAAATTTTCGTCTTCCCTAAGAGATAGGGGAGTTGGTGGCTAAGGGATTGGGAGTTGGCAGAGGGATGGGGAGGAGAGGGGAGCAGGTGGGAAGGAGAAAAAGAAGGAAAGAAAAGATAGAAAAGGAAAAAGAAAGGAAAGGAAAAGAAAAGAAAAGGAGGAAAAGAAAAATGAAAGGAGGAAAAGGAAAAAAGGAAAAAGAAAATTGGAAAATTAAGTTGAAAAGTGGAAAGGGAAAAGCAAGAAAAGAAAAGAAAAAATAGTCATATTTATTTTAATCTGTTAAATTTTGACTAATTCAAAAAAATCCCCATAAATTTTTAAAATAAAAAAATATTACCCTGAGGAACATTGTGAAATCAGATTAAAAAAATTCAACCCTATTTATAAATTAAAAATGCTCAAATCGATCGGCAACATCGGTTGACACCAAATTTAGTAGATTTTTAAAATAAATCAGAAAAATTTCAGAAAATTGTGAAAATTCAAAATATTGAAAATTAATATCTGAAACTGAAATAGATCCGGTCTAAATACCAGGATGGTCAAATCAAGTAATTCTATTGTATAAAGGAAAGGGATCGGGTCTTGGGTTCGGATCGGACTCGCTTTGAGTCCACAAAATATTGGTCCGATACCAAATGATAATAAAAATAATAATAAAAGAAAATATAAGGAAAAAATAGGAAAATACGGGCGAAAAATTGGGACACGTATCAGGGTACGTGTCCTGGGATCGGGGTGTTACAAGTCGCCTTGAATTCCAAATTGCTTGCATGTATAAGGATACAAGTATTATATACGATGCAAATTACAATATAGACACATGGACATACAAAAATTGAAAAACCACTGATACTGATATAACCCACGTAGTGGATACGACAACTAAGTAATATTTTTATATATTTATATATATAATTATGATATTTTGTAATTTAATCATAGAGAGGAAAGTGTTAGAAGACTTTTGAGTTAAGTTAAAAGAGAAAAATTACATAGGATTAGTGCGTTGTGAGGTTAAAATCATTTCTAAAGAAATTTATAAAGCATCCGATTTACATCGTATTATTGTTTTAAACTAAAATTTATATAAAAATAACCAACAAGAGTCCAACAAGTAAAGATACATATTCGATACTGATATGTAACCTACGTAGAAGAATCAGTCATGACACGTTGTTTGTCACCAAGAATATATTTTTCCAGCTATATATGGTATTTTTTCCCCCTTGGTAAGCAAGCCGTACAACTACTCAAGAATATATTTTCCCAGCTATATATGGTATTTTTTCCACCCTCAATAAGCAAGCCGTACAGCTACTTTCCCCTCCCGTTCAAAAACAAGTGAAGATGAATTGATTTTATTTAGTTCATAGAGTTGAAAACAAAACAAACAAACAAACAAATATTTCAAATGAAAACGCATCTCCATAAATTTTCTTCTCCCCTACATTATATTAAAATAAAGTGAGTAATTGGTTGAAAATATTCTCTTCTCTTTATTTATATTATTGAACTTATATTTCCTAACCCGTCTTTTCTAAGAGAAACAAAAGCAAAAGGTTTTCTTGTTTCAGTGCCCAAATGCATCATGTCGAAAAGTATACTTTGTTGCATGCTGAAACGGGCTCTTTTTCTGTTTAGAAATTTTTTTTTTTGCTCACCACGCTTTTGGTCACCTCGCCCATCTGGGTTGTTGATTCCGGGTGGAACCCAGTGGCCCACCAGGCTGAACGGCTTGCAGGCTGCGGTGAACGAGTGATGCGGTGAGCAAAATGGAACTATTCTGTTTAGTATCAAAACAAGGGGATTGAAAATGTAGTAATTATCGTTAACTGCAATATGAGTGAGAGCTTAATTTCTCTGTGAGATTTAAAGCTCGAACTTAATTCCTTTCCTGTAATAACATAATAATAAGTATTAATTAACCTGCGAGATTCCCCTGCATTAATATACGTTGCAGTAAATACAGCTCCATTATGATTAATGGTAGTAAGTAACCGTTACACTGTTTCAAGTCAAATCTTGTTCAATACTGCATTACTTTCTATCAAATTATTCTACTTCAATTCGTTGCATTGTCGCATGCGTAATCAAAAGTGGAAGGTATAACAGATTCATATCTGTATAAATAAAAAAAAGAAAAAAGAAAAAAAGAAAGAAAGAAAGAAAGAAGCATAACCATAAACATAGTTATCTATTTTCAAAGTCATATTCACAAATCATAATGGGAAAATACATAAAATCATGCTTATTTAACCTTACTACTTGTTATTTATATCATCAAAGTAACTAAATAATCTCTCGAAACTTAAGCCACAAGATCATGTTATGCCCATTGTTTTTTTTTTCGTGCACTTTTTATTGTTGACACCCCATAAATTTGCTTGGACGCCCATTGTCTTCAACGACTGCGCGTTAACAACATAACTGTGAAACAACCTTGAGAGCCTGCAACAAGTTGCTAATTTGCGGCTGATCCATCCGAAGAAGCTGCACGACGAAAGATGTCCATCTTCGAAGGGCATAAGAATTCAAACCAAATGTTCCCATATCGTTCCTCGTTCCAAGTTTTAGCTTCGACCAAGAGCTAGGAGGAGGTGGTGCAGAGAAGACGGCCTGCAAAACAGAATGGCACATCAAGAATCACTCACACAAACTCACAAATCCAGCATAACAATGACAAGGATCTCAAATGATGCAAATTTTACTAAAATAAACTGGGAATAGACAACACTGCTCAATTCTACACAGGAGAGCTGTAGTCATGTATCAAATTCAATAAAACAGTCGATTTACTGAAGGTGTGGTGAATCACAAAACCATATTATAAGCTGTGAAACCTAGCACATGAATCACCAAACCCAGCAGAGATCATCTCTATTAGGGGCTGTTTGGTTGCAAGGAAGTGGGCGGAAGTAAGGAAATAAAGAAGTATAATTGCTCACTTCCCTATCTATCCAAAAAACCGGAAAAGAAAAATAAGAAAACCCTTTTTCCTTTTCTCTTTTCTCTTTTACACAATCATTTCCTCACTTTCAGAGTGTTACAGTTAATTTTGTAGTCATGTAAATCTCATTTGTAATAAGTTACAGCGCAAGACAGTTAATTTTTGATCATCTAAATCTCACTTGCATTCTAATTACAGTACATTTTTTATTTTTCTTAATTAATTTTTATTTTAATATTATTTTACGATCAACTTTGTGGTCAACTTTTCCACTTCCACTTTCACATTGCCATCCAAATACCGGAAAAGACAACATTTTTCAAATCACACTTCCCAACAACATCCAAACACCGAAAAACTTGCTAACCAATTCCCAAGTTCCAAAGGAAATTATTACCACTTCCTCAATTCCTCACTTCCTCACTTCCACCCTTAACCAAACAAAGTGTTGGTAGTGTTGCTCCAGCTGCAGGGAGGCTTGTCATCACAATTCAATTCTCACTAATACAGAAATACAATATACAGTTGCAATGTTTCCATTTGTCCATACCTAATTAACCCTCCTCGCCAAACTCCTTGGTGAATCTCTCATGCACTTCAAGGTCGCCTTTGCTTACAGTTGGTCTCTGTCTCGCCAGCACTTTATCGAAATCTGTCCTTGTAATTGGCGGCGGTAGAATCTGCTCAATCAGAAAATATCAGTGAAAGCACAGCAGGTGTCCCATTTCTAATTTATTTGATTTGTGATAAAGTTGCAGAGCTGATTCATTTTCTACTAGTAGCAGAAATTCATTTGTATTTCTTCTTCGCACTTGACTCCAATTTTTAGATGAGAGATTCATTGTTAATTAGAAGGGGTTAAGGCCCCAGCTTTCTATCAAAACATTAAAATCAAAGTTAAATAACAAAATTTATAACTAAAACTAAAAATGACTTCGTTTTTTCTTTCTTTCTTTATTTTTTATGGAATATAAGGAGGCAATATTCTCCTTCCAGGTCACCGAAAGTTTTGCACACATAAAAGGTAGAGGCAATTAGAGAAGGATCTTTACCAATGAAATATTTTGGAAGGGTGCGTCATCAGCACTGTGAGCGATTTAAACATATAGTTGGAATTATAAAAAAGGTATTTGGTGTCATATTCCAGTTGAGCATTATGGTCATTGTTAAGTTACAAGCTAAAGTTAATACTTAGATGACAAATTCACTCACTTCCGCTGGAAGAGGTTAACTCACAATGATAGTATTGCAAGAAATGCCAGCACACGTCAGGATGAATTCATAAGGCAGTCTTGGAGAAGCTTGCTTTGGAGACGTGCTTCTTCCTATGGCGCATAACAATAAGGAATATCTCTTGCCAGAGGATGATTACCAACCAAAAAAAGCAATCACATGAGGCATCCATGGCTAAGTTTATTGAAATTATATCCCCGTTTTAGTACACACTGTGAATGGTGCTTACAGGGAACACTATTCCAAGGTAGGTTTAGATCTGAAATGCCCTAGGAATACATGGTGGGGTTGAATATCAATTTTAATGGGCAAGAATTGTTTGACGAGTTTCAAGTGGAGAATTGGAAATTGATATTCAATTAGATTTAGAGAACATTACAGGTTAACCTCAAAGCCTTTGGCTAGAATGCATCTGATGATAAGAACCTTAATTCGAGGATGGTAGGACTCCCTACAATCCTTTATCATCCCAAAGAAGGATGGCATGCAGCAGTATTAGCTAGCACTTTTAGTTCAGATATAATAAGTACTGCTCCGGTGTCCGTTCCAATATCAAATTTTAGATGGATGCTTTAATGGAAGGAAGGGAAAGCCTGATGGGGACAAGCCTATATCAGTTCACCGTCAAAGAGTTTAAGAGGGAATTTTCTCATTCAGATTAGTATGAAGGGCTAGCTAGCGGTTAAGTTGCAACTGACTCTTAAAGTTGAGCACTGGCTTCCAAAGACTGGAGATGCGGCTTCTTGCGAGGTTGTTTCTCTCTTGAAGAGGCCTTACCATTTCATCCTACTGCCCTTGTTGTGTGGAATTGAGTTGATTAACCATTTACTAATTGTTCTTTGGAGGTAATGTGCTTTGATGGAAAGCTTTTAGTTTCGTAGTCCTGTATAGTCATCGGAGAAATTATGGGATTCATTATATCCAGAAATAGCTAGGGAGCGATGATCATGCTACTGCTAACTTCGTATATAGTATTAAATCTATATTAGTGTTAAATCTATAAGCCTTTGCCACGGGCTATGGTCCAGCTGTTGATGCTACTGTTAATAAGGCCTGGGCTTTCTGGTATGGCATGAAAGTTATCTTCTTAAGAAATTAGGGTTGATGCTTTTGGTTATGGCAGGACTCTCAGTCTACCATCCCATATCTTTGATCATTTTGAGCAGGGCAAGGGGATGCTACTTTTGGGGTGCCTGGCTGATCCTACCATCCATTGCTCAAGTGAGGTGGAACCATGTATACCGAAGGGGTCCCCTCGCTAACTAAGGACATCAAATCCCCTGCGGATGTTACTCTTCATGAAAGCTTTCGTGAGGATGTATTATGTAAAGCTAGATGTATCGGGTTTAGTTTTTGGAAGGGATTAGGCCACCATTATCAAAGAGAAGAAAAGGTGAAAAATGAAACAAAAGAAAAAAAAATTACTTTAAGAAATGAAATACACAGCAAAACTCTATGAGGTGTTGTGGCAATGTACCTCAGAAGCAAGGCCCTTTGCAGCAAGTTCCTGCATACTGGTCTGAACAGCTCCTGGCTGCTTAGGTCCACAAGGCACCCACATATTGTCAGGGGTTTTTATGAAAAACATGGCATCCTGAGTTTTGCGAACAGGTTCAAACAGAACATCCTTGACCTGTCAATGAGCAAGCATAATACATGATTAAGTCAGCTTTCTGTAGACAACTGTGAGTCATTCAAATTGTTCAACTTACACAAACAGAGATATCGGAACCAGAAAACCCATCCGTTTTGCGAGCCAAGACCTCAAAATCACTTTCTGTCAAGTTGTGAGGTGTATCCCCCAAATGCACCTGTATATATCCATAATCCAATAGAAATGGTTCCTTAATCTAAATATCTTGACTTAACCAGAAACAATGGTACTAAAAAACAAGATCAGCAGACTAGTGCTTTTTACCATGATTCCTTGGAAAAGGATAATTATGGGGAAAGGGGATGCCAGTTATCTTATCCTCAAGAAGAACAATACAAGGTACAAATATGCAGCATACCTTGAACATATGTTGTCTAGCTTTGAGATCAGGGAGAGGAATGTAGATACGCTTGTCAAAACGCCGTCGAATAGCCTGTGTTTCACAACTATACATAATCACATAAAATAGTTGTGACAAACACAAAAGAAATTCCAAGTGGATTTTAAAATTTTGTACAGCCAAAATCCAACAAAACCTGATCCAGAGCATATGGCGTATTTGTTGCAGCCAGAACAAGAACTTTCTGGTCATTGTTTCCTACACCCTGAAATACAAAAAGGGAGATTGGATGTTCACGATAAATGAAATTTTAAAAAATAAGTTCTCAGCTCATAAATACTAATACATTAAAATAAAATAATGATATAGTTCGATCCCAGTTATGAAATACCATGACTAAGTAATGAGCAGCACAAAAATAGCTTGAAATTATGTCCAAACAAGAACTAGGCTTTGTTTTGGCTTTGGATCCACTCCCAAAATTTTGGTTTAGGGAAGCTTTTATTGTTTTGACAAAGTTTGGGCTTAGTTTCAAACTATGCTTTCCGCCATACCCAAATATTTAATATTATAAAGATCTAGAAACAAATTTACAAAATGAAGTGATTCTGTTTCGGGTGCACATTATAAATTATAATTGCAGTTATATACTAGAACGGGGCTTTCGAGTTTGAGGCCCGGTTCTTCCCCTCAAAAAAATATATCCATAATTGCAGATCACAGCCTCACAGTAAAGGTGGGCTCTGGAGAATGAAGCGGAGTGTTATTATCAGTTTCAATTTACAACTTTTTAATGACCCACCAACAACCCAAAGTATCAGCACCAGCAAAAAAACAATGACAACAACAACGCACTTATCCAACTTTTGGAATCAGTCACAGGAATCCTTTTTCAATTCAGCTGCATTAAGGCTGTATCCTCATTTATAGCAAGCATATCCTTTGCCTCCGTTCATGTTCGTTTTAGGCTTACCTCTAGCTCACCCATTAACTACGTCCTATAAGGTCCGGTAAGAAGTATCTAGGGTGGAAATCATGACCCGAACGAAACCCAAAGCTTTTGGGTTCAGGTAGTAACTGAGTCAACCCGATTACCCGAAGTTAAATGAATATGGAAGGTATTGGATGAGCCCGATTAATTATTTGGTTGGCTTAGGGGGCATGCCTTGGCCCGATTAACCCGGCTTGACCCATTTAAAATTGGATTTGTCAAAAATATTATAGCCACAAACAAGGTTTGAACCAAGCCCCATTGGTCCAATGATTCAAAACAAGCAACAAAATAACCTCCCCCAACCGAGTTGTTGGTGTTATTCTTTGAACTTAAAATCAACACACAACCATTCTTATAATTATCTCCACCAAATAACTTCAGATCTTTCTCCTGAACTTAACCATCTCCGATGAAGGATGGTTGGATTTGAAAGTTAATATATTGAAAGAAAAAACATGGAAAATTTTCCCACTTCTTCTTGACGTTGAAGTTTGATCATTCAGAAATCCCCGCATAAGATTCTGTTCACATTTTAGTTGTTTGACTGCAAACTTCTGTTGATTAGGAATTATGTAATTTAGGGACATCAAACTATAATAAGTCAGTCTTCTTATATTGAAAATGTCTGTTCTTTTAATTGCTTTTTGGAAGAAAAAAGTTCTAATTTTCAATTATTTGTCATGTTCTTCCATCCAGATATACTAATGTCTATCTTGATTAAATTAACAACTATGATATCCTTTATAACTGCCTCAATTCATGTTCATTTAAGCCTGTATCAAGTTTCTGTTGCTCTAGTAGCTATAATTCTACAACCACACTCCAACTAGCTAGCACATTTATTTGTCTCCATTGTACATGGGCCAAACCATCCAATTGATCCTTCCTCATTTAATCATTAGTTAACTCAGACTTCCTACTGATGCACCCATTTATTTTCGTATCACTTAGCATATTACCAATCAACACTTACTTTTTGGACATGCTTTTAATTGTCCAACATTCTGACCTATAAAGCATTATTAGTCTTATAGCCGTCATATAGAATTTATTTTCTACAATCCCATAAAAACTCCAGAAGCACATTTCAACTCCAACAATAACCAATTCTGCTTTGATAACCACATCCTCCTCCATCTCATAACCATGGTACATGATTGATCCTAGTAGTGAAAATAGCTGCTCCTAGGTATATTGTCATTAATTTTAAAAATTTTATGTTCTTGATTTAATTTTTTTTGAATTAATTAGCATATTGATGATAAAAGCAGAAACCATTTGGAAAAAAAAAGGGTCTAAAAGTCATAACATTTTACAAGTTTAAAAAGCTACAGAAATTAAATCCCAGTTATGTGACATACATACAACCATTTGCAAGTACAAAGAATGACATCAAGATAAAACTAATTTATGGCAGTAGACGTGTCCTTAGCGAACAAAGCAATATACAATTGTTTAAGAAATGTAACCATCTTACTAACAACAAATGAGATAGTAATGGAAAATAAGCAGTGAAATTGAAAAGTAAAAGAAATTGGAAACACTCATGGTTCGCTTGATTTCAACAGAATTCAAACCACATAAAAGCAGGGGGGCATGGAAAAGGAGAAATGAATAGGGAAGATTAGTTAGTGATACCAGGGATATGATGATAGCATGAGAACAATGTGAACCGCCAACTTCTCTATTTCATACGATAGGATGCTTTGAGAAAAGGGTAAAGAGAGAGGAGGGATGCTTTGAGCTGCTGTTCGATTTTGCATCCTATTAGAAAAGCCCAGGAGATTGGGAACCCAAGGATGCCTTAATCTTCATTAACTGAGAAGTTAAGAAAAGGTTGACATGTTTTATTAAAGATAAAGATTGGTTATGTCAGTACGGGCCTTCATTTTTTGCAAAAAAATTGCATTTTGGTTTTTTTTTAATATCATACAACATAAATGTTCTTCTGGGGTTTCAAATTCTCAAATGAAAATCTTGAGAAGAACAAATGACATCAAGTAAATAAATGTTATCTCACATGAAACAATCTCAAATATCCCAATACGAACAAAGCTTAGACTAAAGCCCTCATCAGTTTGCATCAGAAAATCCTTCTACTATTCTTTTTATCATCTATTTCTCTTTCTTTATCACCTTTCATTTCCAACATGGTTGTCAGTAGGGAGTTATGATAAGATATAAATCGAAAAGGATAACCTTGACACTAAGGCGAGAATGATGTAGGAACTTCAAAATCCTCACAAATAATCACTTATCCCACGTGCCTTGATGGAACATCTTTGAAATAGGAGATATATACAGAGATTGTTAAACATACTAGAAAGGTGATGGTAGCTAGTTACACTACCATAAACACACTTTCGATGAAGCAAATTAAGATTTGCATCAGAGCTGAAAGGTTTTGATGAGGACATTACGCCAGTTACCACTTGCTTTATGCGTTAGTCTATTTTGAGTGTAGTTGTTTTCTTTATTATGTTTTTTTTTTTGTATAACATCAGTTATATGTGAGAACCAAATTTTTGTAAGGCCTATAAAATAGGCCCCAGACTTCTTTATTGGGCAAACATTGAATGATTAAAACTTTTCTCAATATATCCAGTTAAATTTCTGAGTTTATTTGCTGTCAATATGATTAAAACATTTTGTTTGGATACAAAATGGAGTTCTCTCAAACTCTATCTTTTCAGTTTTTGGAGTTAAGAGAAACACAATCTGACTGAATTTTTGGAAGTAGCTAACTACAAGATAAAGTATGAACGTCAACCAAACAGAACTCAGGTTGTCTTTTTTAAGGCATGTTTGGTTGCCGTAAGTGATCATAAGTCGTAAGTGGTATCTTTGTTGTAAGTGCATTACATGCAAATAAGTTTTACGGTGTTTGATTGATAATATAAAATTATAAGTGAAAAAGTATATTGTGCTTTACGATATTTGGTTGTCGTAATGTGTAAGTCATAAGTGAAAAAATTGACCACAAAATTAACTGTTTGATGATTTAAAAATATTAAAATGCCAATAAATACTAAAAATAGTAAATATTAAAAGTATTTAAAAATAAAATAAATATATTAAAAATATAATATATTAAATATTAAAAAATAAAATTAGTAAATATTAAATATATTAAAAATTAAATAATTGAAAATTAAATAATTAAAATTTTAATCCAATAATCAAAACTTATTAAATTTATATTAAATATTACTAAACTATAAATAAAGAAAAAGTTAAAATTCAGTGGAATACATTATATTAATCTAGTAATAAAAAAAATTCTAATATTAAAAATTATTAATAAAAAACTAATCTAATAATTATATTTAATCTGATAATTAAAAAAATTTCTCATAATTTAAAAAATTAATCTAATAAAAAACTTTAATTTAATTACAATTAACTGTTTGCAATACACATTTGCATGACCACAAAATTAACAGTTTATTTTACGAGTGAACTGTAAGTGAGATTTGCATAACCACAAAATTAATTGTTCGTGTTACAAGTAGATCGCCAGTAGGATACAAATGCATTTTACGACTTACGGCCCAAACAAACACTGTAAGTCGTAAGTCGCAATTGCCACTTGTGACTTACGGACTTTTACGGTAAAACAAACATGCCCTTAGGTTAAGAAACTTAACTATAGAAAATTATAGTCAAGAAAACTTCAACTCCAAAGCCAAACAGGCCTAATACTGAAATTATAAAACTGGGCAAAAGGTGTATGACAATTAAAAGAAAGTACAAGCTAAAAAGTCTAGAATGTTCTCCTGCAGGCATGCATGACTCATCATCAACCAAAAGTAGATTAGATGACATAGATCAATATAATATTATGAGATGGAAAAACATGAAATTTTAATTATCAACATCAGCGTTCCACTAGATATTGATATGTTCTGATACATAAACTCAGCGAAAGCTACAAATGTATACCTGCATTTGCACAAGAAGTTCAGTCTTAATCCTTCGAGAAGCTTCACTTTCGTTGCCTTCTCCTCTTTGACCACACAAGGAATCTATTTCATCAATAAAAATGATGGAAGGAGCATTTTCACGAGCCATTTGGAAAGGTTTGAAACTAGCTTTTCACTTTCACCCATCCATTTAGAAACCAAGTCCGATGAAGATATACTGCATATATATAGTTTTCACATATTTCAATTTAATTTAAACTTCCAAAATCATAATATTGTCTGTAACCATCATTAACAGCAATAGCAAAAATGATATGATAACAACTGTCGTGAGCAACATCAACAATGTCTGCATAAGTGTTAATTAGTACATACTAGGAGCAAAAATGCTGATAAGAATGTCCCTCCAAGCGCAATGCTTGGATACGAAACAGAATGCATTGATCCTTGTGAAAATTTAAGTGGTTTGCACCTGTACTCCAAGACTATGCTGGCATACAAAGGATGCACATAGACTGGATTCCCTAATAGTTTTGATGTTTTCCACTAAGGGGTTGTTTGGATTCAATGAAGTGGGCGAAAGTAAGGAAGTGGGGAAGTGTCATTTCTCACTTCCGCAATCCATCTAAACACTGGAAAAGAAAATTGAGAAAACCACTTTTTTCCCCTCTTTTCCCTTTTACACAACCATTTTCTCACTCCAGGATGTTACAGTTAATTTTGTGGTCATGTAAATCTCATTTGTAATAAGTTGTACGGCAAAAAAGTTAAATTTGTGATCATGTAAATATCACTTGCATTCTAATTACAGTCCATTTTTTATTTTCATAATTAATTTTTATTTTAATATTGTTTTACGATCAACTTTGTGGTCAACTTTCTCACTTCCACTTCCACGTCCACATTACTAACTAAACGCCCAACTACCTGCCAAACACCGAAAAGATACACATAAATTCTCATTTTCCCAAAAAAAAAAAAAAAAAATCTACTTCCCACTTCTTCACTTCCGCCCACTTCCTTGAATCCAAATAGCCCTAAATTCAGCATGGTATATGGAGCACTCTAGAGGTCAGGTGCAAGTCGTTAAAGCACAGAAAAGATAGGGTAGTGTTCTAAATTACTGAAATATCTTTCTACTGAACACAGTTTAGCAGAATGCATAGTTTTTTTTCACTCATACTTCCCAAAACATGGATAGAACAAGAGAAAAAACACGAATTTTGAGAACATTATTCAGTCTACCAACAAGAACAAGCTAACTGAAATGATGGGGAACATGGTAAGCTAGCTCAAGTGCTCCACCACCCAGTGATCCAATAGATTGTAAGCTGAGTCAGATTGTCAGATTCCCCAAGCAGTGTCAGGTCAGCCAGATACTAAAAGTTTGTATAACATAGATGATAGATGAATATTTTAGTCTTGGGCATTAGCAAATTGAACCTGTGCAACTTTAAGGGCGTGTATGAGCCCCCCTCACCCCCCCACCCCCCCCTCTCCAAAAAAAAAAAAAACCCGTGTGGAGATTATAGGACTCAGTGTGCATATTGAATAAGGCCAACAGCTTTGATCAAAATGAATTTGAATTTAATTTAAGAAAGCATGTCAACAGAACCAACAAGCCAATGGCACATGTCAGTACAACATTAAAACTGCCCACCTAATATGACACATTCAATTGACATATATTATCCTTTAAACTAAATTCATAAACAATTTGTCCCACAACAGAACATGACTTCAGGTTCCATCATTGAAATAATTTCTATCACCATGCAGAGAAAATAAATCCTCATAAAATACTTTTCAACGATGCAGAATAAAAAAAATGAAGCATCCTACTCTATACTGATTGCCTCACTATTAAAATCCACTTTCTGAGTCATTTCAAACAGACACTACAATCCTAAAGAAACTTTTACCACTGCAAGATTTAAGAAAAACATTTCCATAGACACAAGGGCGGACCCACTGATGGGGACATCTTAGCTCTAAACCTAGAAAGGACTTGCATAGGAGTTTCAGTTTCAAGCATGCTACACCTGATGAGGAATTCGTCGAATTTGGCGACGTATTCCTTGGCACACTTGCTCCCCTGGTAGAATTGGTTCCACTTGTCTAACAACCTCGGGTAATAAGAATGTGGGAGGTACTTTTGTTTCAGCTGGGTTTTCATGTCACGCCACGTGTCAATAGGATGCTCTCCTCTTAACTCACGAAGAGTTTCAAGGTTAAGCCCAATATTGACTAGCTTGCCCAGTCAATTTCATGGCGGCAAAACTGACTTTTCGCTCTTCCGACATTGAGTACCACTTGAAATAACGATCCATTTCTTTTATCCAATCCAAAAACAATTGTGGTTCCAGTGTACCATCAAAAGAAGGGGCATTGATTTTGATACTCCTCACAATATGTTCATCTGGATCTCGCTCATTCCTGAAAGGTTGAAGGTTTCTATGATGGGGAGTGTTCAGGATGGGTGGAGTAGGTGGTCGGTCATGATTTTTTTCAAATTCAGCTAATCGAGCATCTATTTGAAGTTGGTGTTTGATCTGGTTATGTTCAACAGTTATAAGGCGAGATATAACTTCTTCCAGCTTCTGAATAACTTCGGAAGACATGTTAGCAGTTTGTGATTCACTAATCTTGTCAAATAGGTATGGTCTACCGCTACGGGTTGGCATACGCTAAAAATTAGTTATGAAATAAGTTTACTGCCAAATGATGATGGATGCATTTTTTTTCTTTTAAATGATGACATTTATGCAATAATATATTCTTAAAGATCTAGTGGATGCAACTTAAGTAGGCATGATGAAAATTTCTAGTTTAGAACGCGGCTCTGATACCAAAATGATGTGAAATGGTGCGTATGTGTCGTGTAGGGAATCAGTGATATACTCAAACTCGCTACGTTTCACCAAATAAAATGATCTTCGGCAGGAAAGTAACTCAAAACAAACAATGTCAACAGATAAATTTTACGAAGTATTGCATGCTAGTTTTGAACATTTCTAACCTCAGTAAGATCTAATTACAATAGCTATATCATGCATGACAAGTTCTATTATCAATATCAATGATAGGCGATCAAAGGAATTGCAGAGTCACACATCTCACCATATAGTGGACAACATGAGATAAAGATAATACTTTAGAGATAAAAATTGATGTATAGTTCAACTAATAAGTAGATTGCTTTAAAATAAACTTACAGATAAAGAACTCGCCGTCATACTCCAAGGAAAAACTGAGAAGCACGCTTTAGGTACCCGTAACCGCTGCTGTTTCTGGAATTTTGTTGCTTCTGCTCTGCTGCAGCTGGTCTGCTGGTGGTGGTGGCTGCTGCCCCTGCTGCTGCTACTGCTACTGCGTGCTACTGCTGCTGTTACTGCTGCATGCTGCTGCTGGCTCCTGCATGCTCCTGCTGCTGGCTCCTGTTGCTGCTGCGTGTTGCTGCATGTTGCTGCTGCCGCTGTGCTGCAGCTAGGGGTGCCACCGGATACGGATTATCCGCGGATATCCGCATCCGAATCCGCCTCCAATCCGGATACGGATATCATTTTTCACATCCGTCAATATTCGTATCCGTATCCGTATCCAAAAGGTAGGTGCGGATACGGATATGGTAAAAGTAATATCTTATTCGTATCCGATCCGATATCCGAATGTTGCGTGCTTCATAATGATATCGGTATGGAGAAGACTATTCTTCAATGGAATAAGATATTAAATTTTGATATTCTGAATTGGTGAAAAAGTAATAGTGAAAAGTATTTGATTCTTGCAAGAGCACCACATGATATTTTGAGTATTTCGACATCAACCATGTCATCCGAATCGACATTTAATACCGGAGGACATGTAATCTATTGTTATAGAAGTCAAATGACAATGAATACGATGAATGTATTGATATGTACACAATAATATCATAGTATGTATCACATTTAATATTGTAGTAGATGAGACAAAAAGTAATATAAGTATTTCTTTTTAATTTAGCTTTAACTATATCTATTTTTAACATATCCGATTAGTATCCGCATCCGATCCGCTAATAACCGATTTATATCTGATATCCGATTTTGGCGGATACGGATATCATTTTTCTACATCCGCTAATATTCGTATCCGTATCCGTATCCGAAGGTTGGGTGCGGATATGGATATGGTAGAGGTAATATCCGATCCGTATCCGATCCGATGGCACCCCTAGCTGCAGCTATTGCTGCTGCGCTGCTGCAAGTTACTACTGCTGCTGCCGCTGCTGCAAGTTACTACTGCTGCCACTACTGCTTGTTGATGCTGTTGTTGCTGCTTCGCTGTTACTATTACTGAGATAAATAATTTCAGAGAGAAGGAAGAGATCTAGGGAGAAGGGAGCATATGAGGGAAGAGTATTTTCATATTTTCATTCATCATATATTAGATAGAGGAGGAAGAGAGGAGATGCAAGACAAGAGGCATTCTTTGCATTCAATATTCATCATTCATTCATTATCTCCAAAACAAGTACACAACTATGCCTCATATAGGCTATAAGTTACAACTACCACACAACTACCCATAACTTCCCACTATATTACACTCTCATAACTACCACCACTACTTAGTACATGGACACAAATACTTAAATACAAACACAAATGCCATGAAAATAAAGCTGAAAATATAATAGAATTTAGAGCTAAGATGTCCCCATCAATTAATTGATGAGGACATCGGAGCACATGCACGTTACGGATGTGTCTTTCAGCGCAGACGACGCGCCAGCTTGTTAAGCTCGAAGATATGGTTCTGAAGTCCAGATATCTAGTATTTATAGTTGTATTTCAGTATGTATTTCAGTAAAGTATTCCATTGTGTATTTCTGTGTGTATTAAATATGTATTTCAGGGTGTAGTTGTGTGGAACAGTTACTTCAGTTTCTGAACTGAACTGGACTGACAAAGAACAGTTCAGTTTTTGAACTGAATTGAGGGGGATACAATTCAGAAACTGAACTGCACAGTTCAGTTTTTGAACTGAACTGATAGGGACAGTTTGAAACTGAACCTGTGGTGGGACAGTTCTCTGAACTGAACATGTAGCCTGATAAAAGCAACTGGTTGTATTCTATGAAAATGGATGAATGTTTTGAAAGAAAAGCTCCCTTGCCTGCATTCCTCTTCTCCTCTCTGTTTCTCTTCTCTTCTCTTGAATGAAATCAGCCCCCAACAGTACCCTGCTTTCCCCACTCGGATCCCTCTCCATTAGCAACATAGCAGCAGCAACAGCAACAGATTACAGCAACAACAGCAGCAGATCGCAGCAGCAGCAGCAGCGACAGCAACAGCAACAGAACTGCAGAACTGTAGCAGAATCTGCAGCAGAACAGCAGCAGAATCTGGGCAGAATTGTCTCACCGGAGCTGCAGTATCAAAACTGCAGCAACTGCAGCAGAATTTCAACAATTTCTGCAATAGCAGAATACAACAGGAGTAACAACAGCAGACAACATCAGTATCAGCAACTTCAGCGACAGAAGAGAAACAACAACGGTGCAGTATCAGTCAGGTATTTCTTTCCTTTGGACTTACCAGTTCTTGCAGTAGTAATCCTCTGTTATATTATCTTTCTGTTTGCTGTTCACCTAAATCAAGTTGAGCGCATTGTTTTGTTGCCCTGTATCTATTAATCTGAATATTACATATGGGACTTGCTATCACAGAACAATATTATGATTCATTCAATTACATTTTGAAATTTACTGCATGTGTGCAACTTATTTACAATAAACCCTGGTCACTATTTCAACCTGATAACTTGAAGTCTAGATCGATCGTCCTTGTTGGTGAAACATGCTGGATTTACTTTGTTGTTGAATTCCGTTCATGTACACGATCACGTTTCACATCATTTTGGTATCAGAGCCAGGTTACGATCCTGGGACCTTTGGGTTATGGGCCCACCACGCTTCCGCTGCACTAAGTTAAAGTTCTCTACTGCACTTCATTATAGAGTTTCAGAGTCTGCATTTTTCTAAACATCTGAGTCTGCATCATATTTTGCCACACACATGCAAGTTCTACACATGAGAAATCAGTGATACATTTGAACAAGCAACGCTAACTATAAGTTATGGTTTGACATCAGGAAAGGAATTTAAAACTTTTTAGTGTTGACAATTTTGTGATGGTTCGGCTTCGTCCGAAATGGTTTCTCTCGGAAACTGTTAAAGATTTGCATGCTCGTAGCGTTGGACTTTTCAAAATCTTAAAAGAATTTAAATTACAATATTTATGTTATAAATTTGGCATCAGTTCTATTTTCAATATTGAAGACTAAGTGGTTTACAACGTCTTGATTATCCATAAACAATCCACTGGTTGATTAGCCTTATCCTGAGTCAATTTTTGAGAGTCCTTCACTTTCTCACTTCCATATATTCATCCTATACAGCAGAGAAAATTGATAACATTTTAAATGATGAATTTACGATGCAGCTTGACTACTAATATGAGATGCCAGAAATAAACTTACAGCAGCAAGAGAGCAATTATGCAGTTGACTCGACGGGGTCGAGTTCTCTCCCATCTGGGGAGAATTGATGGGGACATCTTAGCTCTAAATTCTATTATATTTTCAGCTTTATTTTCATGGTATTTGTGTTTGTATTTAAGTAAGTATTTGTGCCCATGTACTAAGTAGTGGTGGTAGTCATGAGAGTATAATATAGTGGGAAGTTATGGGTAGTTGTGTGGTAGTTGTAACTTATAGCCTATATGAGGCATGGTTGTGTACTTGTTTTGGAGATAATGAATGAATGATGAATATTGAATGCAAAGAATGCCTCTTGTCTTGCATCTCCTCTCTTCCTCCTCTATCTAATATATGATGAATGAAAATATGAAAATACTCTTCCCTCATATGCTCCCTTCTCCCTAGATCTCTTCCTTCTCTCTGAAATTATTTATCTCAGTAATAGTAACAGCGAAGCAACAACAACAGCATCAACAAGCAGTAGTGGCAGCAGCAGATCAGCAGCAACTGCAGCAATGCAGCAGAGCAGCAGCAACAGCTGCAGCACAGCGGCAGCACAGCAGCAGCAACATGCAGCAGCAGCAGGAGCCAGCAGCAGCATGCAGCAGTAACAGCAGCAGTAGCACGCAGTAGCAGTAGCAGTAGCAGGGGCAGCAGCCACCACCACCAGCAGACCAGCTGCAGCAGAGCAGAAGCAACAAAATTCCAGCAACAGCAGCGGTTACGGGTACCTAAAGCGTGCTTCTCAGTTTTTCCTTGAAGTATGACGGCGAGTTCTTATCTGTAAGTTTATTTTAAAGCAATCTACTTATTAGTTGAACTATACATCAATTTTTATCTCTAAAGTATTATCTTTATCTCATGTTGTCCACTATATGGTGAGACGTGTGACTCTACAATTCCTTTGATTGCTTATCATTGATATTGATAATAGAACTTGTCATGCATGATATAACTATTGTAATTAGATCTTACTGAGATTAGAAATGTTCAAAACTAGCATGCAATACTTCGTAAAATTTATCTGTTGACATTGTTTGTTTTGAGTTACTTTCCTGCCGAAGATCATTTTATTTGGTAAAACGTAGCAAGTTTGAGTATATCACTGATTCCCTACACGACACGTACGCACCGTTTCACATCACCCACATACAGTCAGTCCAGTGTGGGTGAACGCCCATACTAAATTTTATAAAATAATAGAATAGTACATACAGTTTATAACTTTTTTATATATAATTTTTTTCTTTTTAGATTATTTTTACTAGCATAAAGACACTTTTGCTCAAGTGATAACTTATAAATCTAAGTTATTGGAGGACACAAGTTCAAGGCTGGTGGGTGCAACATTATTATTATTTTTTTCTTTTTTCACTCTATTGTCATATTACATTTATACCCACACTGAAAAAACATCCAACATCCGCCATTGCGCATAGACACTCCTCGAAGGAGTGATTAGTTAATAGAGCAAGGACAGCTAAGGTTAGACCTAAATGGACAAAAATCAAGGGTTTAAAAAGAACATAATAAACCAACAGGAGGAAAAAGATTCATGCAGCAGACCCAAATGATAAGGGGGTTGTTGTTGTTGATGTTGTTGTTGTAATAGGCCCTCTTAGAAGGCAGTCACGATTCCCCAACACATTTACTGCAAAGTATACAACGAAACAAGATGGAACTGCACATTTAAAATCTCTCAAAGCAGAAATCTACAAATATTATAGAACAAAGAGCCAACTCGAATAGAGGAAGTTGAGAGAGAAGTTGGCAAGACTCGTGATAATGACAAGGATGTCACAAGTTCACAGCATGTTAGCAACATTAATAAAGGAACTAACTCAACTAGTCAACTGCATTGGGAGAGAGTGGGAAGGCCCACTCAATTTTTTTTTAAAGAGCTAACTTGAATGTCTTCCATATTTCCCATTGCACATAGAAATTAAAAATCGTGCAAGTTGGTCAAAAATGTTTATCGAGAAAGAAATTTCAAATAACAAAAGATAGCTTTAGAACCATATACAGAAACCAATAGTTGTTTTACTTTCATTTTAAGACATAAAATTAAAGGTAATAGAAAAGAGCATGGTTTCATATATCAACACATTTTGACATATATTGGCAATACTGTATTGAGCTTTTAGGTATCATATACGATATTATCCCTATACTATTGGCTGATATCGGGGCCAATATTGCTGATATAATAACCATCGACTAATAACATCATCTAGATTTTAAACCATGCCAAAGAAAAAGTTAGTTGATTCCAATTGAAAGGACAAGGTGAACAAGAGTAGCAATTACGACACAAATGAGGTTCACAACAAGTTTAGCAACTCTAGTCTAGTGATAATTTTTTTGGACCGAGCAACCTGTAAACTATTAGCTAAGAAATGCAAAGGAGGCATGTTCATGTAATAAATGATTATAGCAGCAAAAGAAAATATATCAAAATAAAACAAATGTGAAGCCTGAACCAAGGAGTCAAAACCGCATATGGCACTAAAAACATGAAGAAAAGAAGATTGGTAGCAAATAAAGGAATAGATAGAAGCATAATGTGAAATGAAATGAGGACTACAATGCATGGTTCAAAGTCACGATCTCGGCCGCCAACTCGGCAGGCACTGAGACGGATCGGTCGCGGCGACTCGGATCGGTCTCGGACGATACTCACAAAATGCTACATAGAAAGCTAAAAAAAATCTGAAAAAAATCACGACAAATCATAAAAAAATGTAGACATCAAAATTCATATATCACGTGTCCAAAATAAATTTGTTTTGAGTGGGTAATTGGGAAAATATGATGATTTGGGGGGTAAATTTAGAAATATGAAATATTTGAGGGATAAATATGAGAAAACACCCAAAAATTAAAAAAACAAAAAAGGAAAAAGATAAAGGAGAGAAAGATCGGGTGAGGGGGAGAGATAGAGATCAAAGGGGGGAGAGAGTAAGAGAGAGACTCTCTCCCCCCTCCCTCCCTCCGCTCTCTCTCTCTCTCTGTCCTCTCGCTCTCTCCCCTCCCTCAGAGGTGACGACAAGGGAACCCTAGTGGCGGCGGGCTGGAGGCGGCGTCGGATGAGAGAGAGGGGGGAGAGATCTAGTGAGAGAGGGAGGGAGAGAAGGGGAGAAAGAGGAGAGAAAGACTACATGTATACGACGTGGAGGCAGGCGAACGGCGAGGCTGGAGGTAAGTCCTAAGTTTTTTTTTTTTTTTTTTGCTTTTTTGCAAGTCAGACTCGGGCCCGACTCGACTTAGACTTGAGAGTCTCGGTCCTGACTCAGTTGAATCAGCCGAGTCTCACCGAGTTCTCTCGCGGCTCGGCCGATTCAGCCGAATCATACCCGAGTCATGCAATTTTCGCCAAATATATTAACTCGTGTCTCGCTATCGGATCCGGGTTGGCCGCCCGGGCACGACTCGGCCGACTCAAGAGCGACTCGGCCGAGACTTTGAACCCTACTACAATGTTGGAAACATATACATAATGAAATCATTGCTCCATGTTTGAAGATTTAGACACCTAATAACTAACAAATTTCTATTTGAATATAATTTTGCAAAAGGTAAAGAAATGCTTATCCAGGAAATAACCTGAAGAAAGTTGATTCTGCTTCTGTTGCAACAGCCTTAGCCAAATATGATTTTCCAGTTCCAGGTGGGCCATATAAAAGAAATGCTCTCCATGGTCTTCGCTTGCCTATATAAGAAACCATAAACATTTAGGGTGTTGCCTGTTTGAACAAGGGATAAAAAGTGCAATACAAGGTTTACAAAGCTGTTAATTACTTAAACTCTACTATGTTGTAACCTGAACACAAAAAAGAAATCACGACATAGGACGACAATGATATCCTTCATCGTCATTGTAGATGTGCTTTCCTGAGTTTATAAAGATGACTCTTTGCTGCTATTTGTAATGATATCCTCCAGTTTTTACAGGGTACTTTTGAATTGACTGACTCAACACGCAAGATAACAATTCTATCATTCATTGTAAATACAATGGTGTACCATTTAATTATATAGCAAAGGAAATTTGCTTCGAGTTCATCTTTTCCTCCTAAGCACTCTACTTTTTTAAAACCAAAGGTCCAGACCACCTGTCCACTCCCATCTCCATCCTCCCCTGGATTATATGAAAAAAGAAAAACAGGAAAAAGAAACAAACCAAGATCTAGCCCATATGCATTTCACTGTCAGCTCCCATACCTTGTCTGCAATTGGCCAATATAACCAAATGGAAGTGCACCCTCCAAAAAGTAGTTAATCTCACTGAGCTCACACATCTGTGCACCCACGTGCACAGACACAAAAATAACTCGGTGAGAATGGTTAACGTCATGCTGCCCACATGCAGAGCGCCTTCCTATCCCATAGAGTCATAGTTGATAAAACATAGACATTGAAATAGATGAAATGCCCTTATACCAAGGCCACTCAAAAGGCAGCATCGGCAGCCATCAGGCACCTTTTGTAATTATGTCCTTAATTATGCATAGATATCTCAAATATGTCTTGTACTATTATATCACCATGGTATACATGTTATTTAACATATACAATGACACTTGTATAGATATCTCAAATATGCCATGTTCTATTATATCACTCACATATTACTTAGTATATATGCCATGACAAGTAAAATAGAACAAGGATATATACTAAATAAGGGATAGAGTTGGGTACATGCGGAAGGATTCGAGCCCAAATCCTTCCCGCTCAAACTCAATCCCACGACATTCAAATATAAGATCCACTCCATTGAAGTTGATCTACATTGTTTAAAGTAACTAAAACTCAAAAATCAAGTGTTTGAATACTTTTTACTCATTCATCAAGTAGGCACAAAATGAACGGCCGAAATAGTGAGTTGGCTAGTTTAACGGTGTATAATATTTGAAACCTAACAAAAATTGGTGTGTGGGTTTTTTTTAAATGTTTAGATCATGATCAAATGGTCGGATTGAGAATTTATATGTCTAAAGTCATAGATCTAAGTAAAATGCTATTTTCGGCCGTCCATTTTGCGCCTACTTGATGGACAGGCAAAAAAGTATGCAAAACACTTGATTTTTAATAACTTTAAACAATGTAGATCAACTTCAATGGAGTGAATCTTGTATTTGAAAGTCATGAGATTGAGTTTGAGTGAGAAGATTCGGGCTCAAATTCTTCCGCATGTACCCAAGTATATCCCTACTAGATAATATCAAGATCTCCAAAAAATTGGTTTTCACTCATAAATCATTTTTGACAAAAATAAATTATGAAGCAAAACTTATATACTAGTATCATGGTGATCATATTTTACATAAAACATTTTGATAATTTTAAATCATGCTCTAAAAACTGAATATTTACCAAATAACAATGAAAATAAGAAATTATGATACATGAAATATTAAGTTATAGACTACCAAATATTTATATACAACATATAAGCTTAGCCTCTGTATCTGATCCTATGAAGCACGGAAATAAATAGGGGACATGGGTACAACATGATATGGACATGGCAATATGACTAATTTTCAAAAGTAGGTCATGGATACGGCGTGGATACAACAAAAAATGTGCACATATAATTCTATGTATAGGGGTACGCACAATGCACTGTGGAACGAATACATGATACAAATATGAACATGATATGTGTACAAGGATAAATCATGGGTTGGCAACAATAAAATTGTACTTGTGGGTACATTAATGTTCATTATCTATAGCATGAATTTATAAGGCTATAACAATCAAAAAGAATTTTCTTAGGCATCAACATTTTTTTGAGTTGTATAAATCAATAATTACATAAATAATCATTTTCTTAATAAAGAAGATGACTATTAACCCATCATTAAAACATAAGATTGACCTTTAATTTCCGAGTCATGGGCACATCGATAATGTCTCCAATACATCTACGGATACAATGCAAAATTTAGGATACGTCAAAAGAAGTAATTGATATGTATCCATCAAGTATCAAAATGTACAAGTATTAGATAAGTATCTAACACTGGTATGTCTACTGTATCGAAGTATCCATGCTACATAGATCTGATAACATTATCCGTGACTTTAGCTTATTGTGGAAAGAGAAATATATGGCATATAAGAAATTCATCTTAGCTTTCGAGAAAATCATCTAAGTTCCCTCAAATTCGAGGAATCAAAACATTCCATTGGGAATAGCATGTCCTCTGTCGTGTTCCATCACCTAATCACAATATTATTTACAATATTATTTACATCACAAAGAGTGCAATTACTGCACCACAAGCAATCATAAATCTCAAACTCCAAAACTCAGTAATTGCAAAATCCATAATTCCAAATCTCTACTTTTTACAAAGTCTTGTTCCCAACAGTCGTTTCATGGACTACTCTCATCTCTTTTCTTCTCTAACTACATGTGCAAATCATGTGCCTACATTTTTTTATTATAAATTAGCGACATAGGAAAGACAACAATCACCTATCTATTCTAAATGTGTTTCTTGGAGTAATTTTGGCTTTTGAGATTTGATAATAGTGAAAAAAAAGTATCCTACAATCCTCAAGATGCGAGTGAAATCTTCACCAGCTAAAAAGAGGGAAAAAAAACATTAAGTTCATTTCTCTTTCTTATTGCAGCAACTGCACATACCAAAACCCAGACAAATAAATGAAAAAGAAGTTGTGCCTGTAGAAACGAAGATGCTGGTACTTGATTTATTTTTAAGTAATTTTAAGTCCATGTTCCTACTAGCTACATGGATAAATGCCTAGAAATCAATAGGGTCTCCCCTAAGACCAGTATGGGAGTAAACTCTGACAAAACTAATACCCCGACATTTTTTAAAGTTGCAACTACAAGCCTCTTTGTATATGGAATGTACTTACAAGACATGAAACCCTCTTTGCAATAAGAGAACTAAATTAAAACTCCCATGAAACTAGGTAGAGTGAAGAAATAAATATAACAAGAATGCATACAAAGATCTGAATTATGCTAACATATGTTTTGGTTCTTGTTGTCAATGACAGCATGTGATGGTGAGCAGATTGCATCTAATGGTACAAGCTCTAGACTTATCTGACCACTCAAACTGTTTACAACACAATGAATTGGGCTGTCCGAAAATTCAAATTTCAATTGAATTTCAGTTTACACAGTAAGGCAACACTAAGTTACCAACTTTCTTCTAGCGGCAAACAGAAAAGATATGGGAATAGTGCTAACAACCCAAGTGTCCAGCGGACTACTGGAATGAAGGTCAAAGTTACACATTTTCTTGTTAGTTCATAGTAGGTGCAATAAAGACAGCTTTTGAAGGAAGCTCATGCAGCCAGTCACAGAGAAGATAACACAATTCTGATCAATCTCTAAGAAAGTATTGAATAGCGAATGAATAAATAAATAGAAGGGCTATGATGGGGAACTTTTCACAAAGAAAACTTGACTATCAAGCAATGGAGTACCAGATCTGCCATTTTGTTGAGATCTCTACAGCTTTAGGTCTTTCAATGAGGAAAATAAAAATAAGTTAATGATAGGTATTTACATGTGACAAATGTCAAACCAGAGTTGTGGACTGGTTATAAAATCACAAAAAATTCAATGGATGTTAAACAATACAGGCTAGGCTTTATCTGCATGACTGCAACTACCACTGAAATACAAGACGTAGCTGGCAAAAGAACTTCAAATATGAGCAAACTAACAAACTTTCTACTATAATATGTAGATAACTCTGGATCAGAAACTTCAAAGGCATCATTGTTAAGTAACTTCACAAATGCCAACAGCCTCAGAACCTTTCCAACTAAAACACCCTAAAATCCAAAGAACCAACCTATATGAGTTCTCCACTACCCTTAACAGCACTTAAAAGGACAATATCAGACATGCTCCATACTGGTAATAGCAAAGGAAAGTGAGTGCAGTGGTGGAACGAGGTGGGAAGGGTGCCCCAACACTTCTGCTAACAGCCTTTCCCAATTACTCGTCCTAAACAATAAGGGTGTGTTGGAATGACCCACGAACAAAGAACGTTGTCGATTTCAAGACGTGTGGAGCTTCTGTGACGTATGAAGAAGCAATTTATAATGAGTCTACAAGGTTGTGGATTACGACATTGATTATCCATCTTCACATATGCAATCCTCTGATAAGTCAGACTGTAAATTTGTAATGGGCCTAAAGATAAGATCTGAGAGGTTAAAAGGAAGACCATCAGAACAACATCATCGGCGAGTGGGTGTTACTGGCAGCGCATATGGTTAACGCCTTCATTAATTAAGAACTTGTTTGTTCGTTTGTTTGTTATTTTTTTTTCTGGCACAAGTAATTAAGAACCTAATAATATAAAACTGTAGAAAAGCATCCAAAGAGTGTCCGTCACAGCCTTTGTGAAGTGAATTCGTAGTTTACAAGGCACTAAAAGTTCACCCATTATGATTTGTTTATAGATCTCACTATTTTAGCAAAGAGATTTCAGTTGATCATGGCCTTTATCCCAAATCAACAAACTCAATGAATTAAACTGCACTGGTGAATCAATAAAACCAGAATAAAATTAGAAGTTTTGTGAAGGAGCGAGACGAACCAGTGAAGAACTGCGGGAACTTAACAGGCAAGATCACAGCCTCCTGCAGCGCCTGCTTGGCGCTCTCGAGCCCGGCGACATCGTTCCACTTGACATTCGGCTTCTCCCGTATGATAGCCGAGTTAAGCCCCGACCGAAGCTTGGCCTGCTCGGGATCCTCCCCGTCGCCGCCCTCTCCGTCCTTGGGCTTGGTCCTGGGCCTGGTGGCAACGGCGGCGTCACCGTTCGCGGCGGGCCCGGGTCCGCCCTCGTCAAGGACGGTCCTGATCTCCTCGGCGCGGCGGAGATACTCCGTGAATTTCTGGGTAATGGCCTCCTTGATCTTAGGGTTTTTCTCGTACTTCAGGTGGGTCTTGAAGTACTCGAGGGCGTTCATATACAAAGGGAACGCCTTTACGTAGTTCCCCGCATTGTCCTCTTGCACCGCCTGCTTCACGTACTCGATCGCCTGCTCCTTGAAATTGCTGTACATCGCAGGAAAACCCTAATCGTAGCTGCAGCGGCGATCTGATCGCTGGATTTTTTTTTTTTTTGAGCAAAGAGCAAGAAACCAACTTTCTGTTTTAAATTAATTGATAATTGATGGGATGAGATCGAAATTGATTCAGATCGAGAATGAGAACTGGGAGAGAAAAGAGAAGATTAGCCGAATAGTTTGACGAAAGAGAAGGGAAAGGGAAGAGGAAAGAGAAGAGAGGAAAGCGTGTACTTGAAATCGGAGGCGTAGGCGTGGAAACAGGTCGGATCCACTTCGGGTTCGTACCCAACTTTCCGAAATACTCTCACGGTTTCATTCAAAGAGGGAATAGAGAAAATTTGTAGTTCAAACTGATGCGCATAATGTACCGTGACAAAATTTAAGGGCAATTTTGAAGAAAAAATCCTGATTTTAAAAATAATTTTAAAAATTAACCTCTTTTAAAAATATTTTCAGCAATCGATTTTTGATAGGTCAGTAATTCATTATTAGGGAGATTGGCTCATAAAAATTTTATGTTTCACCAACTTCCTATGAGACACACCTACATATCCTACGTAGTGGTTCATATAATAAAAGTCCTCACTATTGAAGCATTGAGTTCTCATGTTTCTTCCATATTTGATTCCTCCTCTTTTCTCTCGTTACTATTATCCTTCTTTTTTAATTTTGAAATAGTAGAGAATTGTTAGTATTTGAGGGTATTTCAAAATTATGCAAGTTCTTTCAGTCCCACATTGGATAGGAAAAGAACTCTATAGTGTTTAAATATAAAGTCTCTCTCATGATGGACTGTGTGGGCTAAAAACTAGGGGGCGTTCGCACGCACACAAGCTCAGTGAGGCCCGCAGTGAAGGAAATTGGGTTACCGGGTCCGAAAATCTTAATATGCGCACATGATGTGCACGCCGCAGAGGGGGGTGCAAATCCGAGCCTCATTTGGTTGGGTGCCAAGGCAAATTTCTTCCTCTGCCTAAATATTTTCAAATTATGCAAGTTCTTTCCAAAGGCAGAACTCAACCATCTTCCTCCTATGTCCTCAACTCTTCTCCACACCGAGCTGTTCGAGGGCTACTCTTAAGGACAGTGCTCCGCACGCCTCAATAATTTTAAGAGTAGATATTCCTCTTATGTCCTCAACTCTTCTCCACACTGAGCTGTTCGAGGGCTACTCTTAAGGACAGTGCTCCGCACGCCTCAACAATTTTAAGAGTAGATATGGATACTGCTATCTCTACCTGACAACTCTAAGATGAAAAGAGACCCTAAAATTACTTTCAAGAAGAAAGGAAACTATTTTGTGTATAGTAAATCCAGGGCCGGGCACTACTCAGCACAGAGTAGGTTCCGGAAGACTGGAGAGGCTCCATCCAAACCGCATGTTAGCCTGGTTGAGAGTGACATTATTGCAACTGTAATCTCTGAAGTTAACATGGTTGCATATAATAAGAACTGGGTGATTGAATCTGGGACAACCCAACATATATGTACCGACAGAGGAGTTTTCCCTTTTTACTCCTCTGTTGAATGTTGGTGAATAAGTGTTCATGGGCGATTCGAGGCCCTCGCCCTTTGTGGGTAAGGGAAAGGTGCTTCTCAAGCTCACTTCTGAGAAGATCCTTTCTCTTATAGATGTGTTCTTGAGATTCCTTGGAACCTCATTTCTGTTTCTCTTCTTGGAAAAGCAGGAGTTAAGGTCTACTTTGAATCTGATAAAATTGTAATGACTGGGAATAGACAATTTGTTAGTAAAGGGTACTGTAGTCAGGGTTTATTTATGCTAAATGTACTTGAAATCATGAATGAAAATGTATCTACTTCTTCTGCTTACATGATTGACTCTTGTGATTTTTGACATGGTAGATTAGTACATGTTGGTTTTTCTTATATTAAGAAAATGAAAGATATAGGTCTCTTGCATAATGTAACTATATCTGATCATGACAAATGTGAAATATGTGTTGAATCTAAATTCACTATAAAATCATGCAAAAGTGTACAAAGAGAATCTGAATTGCTTGAATTTATTCATAGTGATCTTGGTGACCTGAAAAATAACTTAATTAGATGTGGTAAAAGATTCTATATCACTTTCATTGATGATTATTCTAGATATACAGTAGTTTATCTGTTGAGATCTAAAGATGAAGCACTTAAAATGCTTTTAAAATATAAATTAGAAGTTGAAAATCAACTAAATAAGAAAAATAAGAGATTGAGATCGGATAGAGATGGTGAATATGAATTTAAACAATTTAATGAATTTTGTGAACAACATGGCATAATTCATGAGACTATCCCTCCATATTCACCTGAATCTAATGGTGTTGCTGAAAGGAAAAATAGAACACTCAAAAATATAATGAATGTCATGCTTATAAGTTTTGTTGCACCTCTCAACCTGTGGGGGGAGGTATACTCTCTACTTGTCATATTCAAAATAGAACACCATATAAGAAAACCAACATAACCCCATATGAACTCTGAGAAGAATATGCACCAAACTTAAACTATCTAAAAGTGTGAGGGTGCCTAACTAAAGTTCTTCTACCTGAACCCAAAAGAAAGAAATTAGGACCCAAAATCTTTAACTGCATGTTTATAGGTTATGCACATCATAGTGAAATCACCTAGAGGGGGGGTGAATAGGTGATAAAGCTAATCAATGCACTAATTTAAAAATTGAGATGATGCAACGATCACTCAAAGTAAGATTAGAAGCCGAATACCCCGTGAAGGGCTCTGAACTCCTTCCTCGTGATTCCTCTAAATAAGAGTTTGAGGTGCGCAATGCAATCTTATTGTGAGAGTATAGATCGACAATATAAGAATGAATGAATAAAAAGTATACAACACAAGTAAACCAATCGCAAACACAGATATTTGTTTCGAGGTTCGAGCACCCAGCTCTACGTCCCCGCTTCACCGAGAAGGATTTCTGATCCACTAGAAATTCCACAAAGGAGTACAACCACTAGGGAGTACCCAACTTCTCAATCACACTCCTCTAGTCCAGAGGTAGTGGAGCCACAAATACAATAATCACTTAGTGATCAAAAGACCACAAACTCTCTTTTGAAAAACTTTTCTTTACAAAACCCTAAAGAATAATGTATAAGATTGAACCTCAAGGTTTGTAAGTGAAAAATAAAACAAAGTAGAAGAGAGATTGATTCAAAAAACTTCAGAGAACAATCAAAGATTAGAGCACAAAAACTGAGAATAAAAACTTCTTTTAAGAATACTCAAACTTTGATTTCTTTGCAAATGTTGTTGTGTTTTTCCTCAACCCCATCCACCCCTATTTATAGGATATAGGTAGGGATTAAAGGGTAAATATTAATTTTGACTAATCAGAAAGGATAAGACCCAAAACCAGCCTAAAATCACGTTTTGAGATTAAAAACACGTTTTAAAACATGTTAAAAAAACTAGCCGTTTGGCTGAAGAAACACTCACGGTCGACCGGCCGGTCAACCGGTTTTCAAAAACTTTTGACCGTTGGCAGGCTCCGGTCGACCGCCCGGTCGACCGTCCCAAACAGAGAGTTGGGTGCAGTCAGTCGGTCGACCGCCCGGTCGCCCGACATGGGGTCCGGTCGACCGCCCGGTCGACCGGATAACGTGCACACATGCACGCACCCAACGGTCAGAACTGCGGTCGACCGCACGGTCGACCGTTCTGACCTGTAAAAGAGCCGGTCGACCGTCCGGTCGACCGCAACAGGTCAAAACAGAAATTTTTTGAGGAAATGTTTTTGAAGATAAGTTTATTTTCAAAAATGATTTTTATCAAGACTTTGTAAAATACAATAAACTGAGTTTGCAAATACTGAAATAGGTCTATTAAAGTATTTTGCACAAGAGACAAAAATAATCTTTTGAAAACACGTGCAATTTTGTGTGTGTGGGGAAATTGAGCTTCAACACTATATACTATCCTTTAACAAACTAACAAAAAATAAAAACTATATAGGAAGGTGTCTCTGAATCGCGTTGCCGAGCTAGAGCCTCCTCTCCTATGAAAGAGTCCTCTTGCGCCATCAACCTTATACATGCTTTTAGCGCCATTAACCTTGCAACATGCTTAAACATTAACCTTGCAACATGCTTAAAGCCATCAAAACTTGTACAAACCTGAAATTCATTCTAGAATCTTTATTAGTACCAAATAGCTTTTATATGTTTCGTTATCATCAAAACGTATATAAATGGAGAGTGTAACCTAGTGTAACCTTTTGGGCCAACACATAATGCTTCATATAGATTTTTTGTGACTAGAAGTGTTAATAATGCTATCGAGGTTAACACTATTGCTGAAACCAAAAATGCAGAATTCTTTGAGTATGTTTTTCTATTGAAAACTCATGTAGATAAATCTTCTCAAGCTTCATCCTCTGGTCATACATAAGAATCTGATGGTAATGAAGAGATTAAACTAAGAAGAGGTAAAAGAGTTAGAAAAGAAACTGACTTTGGTAAAAATTTCTTTACATTTCTTGTTGGGATGACCCTCTCACTTATGAAGAGGCTATCTCCTCTCCGGATGCTTCATTCTAAAAAGAGGCTATTAACAATGAATTAGAATCCATATTATCAAATCACACTTGAGAACTTGTTGATTTGCCACCAGGTGCAAAACCAATTGGTTGCAAATGAATATTTAAAAAAACTGAAACTTGATGGGTCTTTGGATAAATTTAAAGCTAGGTTTGTTGCTAAAAAAGACACTCAAAAGAATGACTTTGATTATTTTGATACATTTGCTCCTGTGACTAGAATTGTATCTATTAGAGTGTTGTTTGTCTTAGCATCTATTCAAAAGCTTGTGATACATCAAATAGATGTTAAAACTATATTCTTAAATGAAGAACTAGAAGAAGAAATATATATGGACCAAACTGAAGGTTGCGTGACAACTGAAAATTAACACAAAGTCTGCAAACTTGTAAAATCTTTATATGGTATAAAACAAGCACCCAAACAATGAGATAAATTTGATAGTGTTCTTGTTTTCTATGGTTATTAGATTAATGAGGCTGATAAATATATTTATACTAAATTTGAAGATAATATTGGTGTTATCATATGTTTATATGTTGATGGTATGCTTATATTTGGCACAAACTTAGAAATTATAAATGACACCAAATCATTTTTTCCCTCTAATTTTGACATGAAAGACATGGGTGAAGTTGATGTGATATTAGAAATTAAAATAACTAGAGATTCTGGTCATATCATGCTTTCACAAGGATATTATATAGAAAGAATGTTGAAGAGATTTGATCATTTTGACTGCACTCATGTTTTCACACCTTATGATGGTAGCATTTACTTAAGAAAGAATAAAGAACAAAGGGTGTCACAATCGAGTATGCACAAATCATTGGTAGTTTAATACACTTGATGAATTATACACGACCTGACATTACTTATGCTATGAGATGACTTAGTCGTTACACTCATTGTCCTAATAAAAACCATTGGACATCATTATATCGAGTGCTAAAGTATCTAAAAGAAACTATTAATTATAGTTTGACATATTGTGATTTTTCTTCTATTTTAGAGGGATACTCAGATGCTAACTAGATCTCAGATTCAGATGAGTTAAAGTCTACAGGTGAATATGTAATCACATTTGGTGGGGGTGCGGCTTCTTGAAAATCATTCAAGCAAACCATCACAGCTCGCTCCACTATGGGTCTGAGTTTCTTGTCTTAGAGAAGGCAGGTACTGAAACTGAGTGGCTCAGAAATCTTTTGATTGATATACCAATTTGGAAGAGACCAGCTCTGTTTGTGTCTATTCATTGTGATAACCAAGCTACTATCTCTAGAGCCAAGAATAAAATATATAATGAAAAGAGTAGGCATATACGCCTAAGATATAAAATTGAAAAGCAGCCGCTGGATGATGGGATCATATCTCTTGACTATATGAGGTCAGAACATAATATAAGTGATTCATTTACCAAACCACTAGGGAGAAAACTAGTACAGAATGCATTGAGGGGAATGAGACTCATGTATATAACAAAGAGTAAAAAATGATAGTAGCCCAACTTATGTGATCGATGAACTCATGAAGTAGTTTCATATGGGTAATAACAAATCATTTGTTGATTTGGTGATGCACTATCATTATTTTATTATTGAGAAGTCCCTTCCTATGACGTAAATAATGCAAATTGCAATGTGCAAAGGATGAGCATTAGCTCTAATGGATTACCATAGCCCTTATTAGGTAGTATGTTTAATTGCAATGCACACTTAATGGATCCACCTATATAAGCGTGAAAGTGGGGCCGTTTTCTATGAGAATGTAGACATATTCTCTAGAGTACTCATGAATATCCATGTAAAGCGCATCGCCGATTCGCGCCAACCCATTTTGAACAGCTCGGTTCTAAGAATGATATGTGGGTAGTAGGTCAATAATCCATAATTGGGGAGATTGGTTCATAGAAACTTTATATTTTGCCAACTTTCTGTGGGACACACCTACATATCCTAGGTAGTGGTTCATAGACCAAAAGTCACCACTATTGAAGCATCGAGTTCTCATGTTTCCTCCACATTTGGTTCCTCTTTTCTCTCGATACTATTATCCTTCTTTTTTAATTTTAAAATAGTGAGGGATTGTTAGTATTTGAGGGTATTTCAAAATTATACAAGTTCTTTTAGTACCACATTGGATAGGAAAAGAACTCTATAGTGTTTAAATATGAAGTCTCTCTCATGATGGGTTGTGTGAGCTAGAAACTAGGGGGTGCTCGTGCGCACACATGCCCAGTGAGACCCAGTGAAGAAAATTGAGTTACCAGGTCCGAAAAACTTAATGCGCATGTGCGCCCATATCGCACGCACAGGGGGCGCAAATTCGAGTTTCAGAGCCTCGCGGGTGTGACCCGAATAGGCTAAGTTTTGCCAATTTTATTTTTGGATTTAAAATTAAAATAAATCTCTTAAAATCTTGTCAGCAGATTTGGTCAGAAATAGCTGTTGAGATTCACATCATTTTCATGTCCTGTCATTGGGTTAGAGTTAGCCGTTGAGAGCTCTCTACCCAAGTTCTACAGTGAACTTTGGCCAAGGCAAGATTTCTTCCTCTGTTCAAGAATTGTGTTCTATGCCTAAGGATTTTCTAATGATGAAAAAACCCTCTTTATAAAGGACATGATCCCTGCTCTCAAAGACAAAACTCAACCCTTCTCCTCTGTCCTCAAACACTTCTGCTTCCCTGCATCACTAGAAGAAACAAAATCGAGCTATTCGAAGGCCTGTGCATTGCGAGTGCACACTTGCAGGGCCAGCGATTGTTGAATCCTGGAGGGTAGGCCGCCATCAACCTGCTACACTGAGATACTCTCTCAGAGGGGCGTGATCTACTCTTAAGGATAATGCTCCACACGCCTCGATCAAATAGAGAAGTTCCTTCCTTCTTGAAAGTTTAATTTAAATAACTTGACAGTAATTTGTATATTATTTTCCAACACTCAATAGGCAAGATCACAGCCTCCTACAGCGCCTGCTTGGCACTCTCGAGCCCGGCGACATCGTTCCACTTGACATTCGGCTTCTTCCATGTGATAACCGAGTTAAGCCCCGACCGAAGCTTGACCTGCTTGGGATCCTCCCCGTCGCTGCCCTCTCCGTCCTTGGGCTTAGTCCTGGGCCTGGTGGCATCAGCGGCATCACCGTTCGCAGGGGGCCCAGGTCTGCTCTCATCAAGGACGATCTTGATCTCCTTGGCGCGGCGGAGATACTCCGTGAAATTCTGTGTAATGGCCTCCTTTATCTTAGGGTTTTTGTAACACCCCGCTCCCAGAATACGTACCTAGTTGCGTATTCATATTTTCTGATCGTATTTTTCGATTTACTTCCTATATTTATTTTGTATTATGAATTATTTATATGATCGTTTTGTCTTGGATCCGGATTCGTGGACTCAGAGTCTGCTCTTCTCTGAACCAGGGACCCGATCCTAGTGTCTTACTCAATTTGGTCTTTTCGCTATTCCGATTTGGCCGATTTCAGTTTTAAACATTATTTTCCAATATTTTAGACTTTCTATGATTTTCTGGAATTTTCCTGAATTAAATGGAAAATCTTCAAAACAAGTGTCGACCAGCACCGCTGACCGACTTCTGGATTTTTAATTTACAAATGGAGTCAAATTTTGAGAAACCGCTTTCGCATATTTTCTTATAATAATATTTACTATCTTAATTCATTTTTGGACATTTTCAGAATTTATCAGATTTCTGCCAGATTTGGTGTCGACCGATATTAGCGGCCGATTCCAAGATTTTTAATTTAAAAACTATAAAGAATTTCTTGAAATGGATTTCACCATGATTCTTAGAATAATATTCTTGATTTTTGAGAATTTTTGCGGGTCGTTCTGAGATACTTGATTTTCGGACGATTTCGGTATTTTTCCGAAAGTTTTCCGCATCCGCAACCGAATCCCAGGAATCCGCTACTCTAATTATTTTCACTTTTTCTTTTAAGAAAATATCTTCCTCTTTTCATTTTCTTTCCTTTTTCCTTTTTCTTTCCTTCCTTTTCCTTCCACCAAATTCTCCAAACTTCTCCATTCTTCCATTATCTTCTACATTCTTCCTCCAAAAATATCTCCTTTCCTCCAAAAATATCTTCTCCAAAATATCCAACTCCTCTCTCATCACCATGGCCGGCCAAAGAGCCACCTCACCTCTCCATTTTTACAAAAAACCCCCTCCCTAAAACATTTTTACATCTCCTTCACAATTCCAAATCCTATATAAACCTTTCCTTCTCCTTTCCACTTCATTTTCTCTTCACCAACACCTTAACCACCACCAACTCCTCCTTCATCTCCACCACAACAACAACTACTACAACTTCTCCAACTTCCTACCTTCATCTTCTTCCTCCTCCATCTCCATTTAAAGCACCACAACTTCAACAACTCCACCAAAGCCTTCACCTTCTCCTTTACCTTTTCCAAAACTACCACCACATCAAAACCCTCCACAAAACCACCACCCCATCACCACATCAAGAGCCGGCCACCTCCTTTGGATTGGGGCCGAGCTCTTCTTCGTCGGTAATATCTCCGATGATTATTCCGGTAATCGTTCGCGATTATTCCGGTAATCATTACGGTGACGATTACAACGACAACAACTAACATTACCATCACCCCTACTATTTTCCACCACCATCTTCACTTCCACCATCACTTTCACCATCACAACACCACCTCCATCTCCACTACTTCAACCTCCAAACATCACCTCCTTCACCTTCTTTTTCATTACTCCATCAAAATCCAACTCCTCCACCAAATAACACCACCACCAAAGCAAGCACCTTTCCCTTTCTCTCTCCCTCCTCCTCTCTGTATATTGCTGACGCGGATCTCACCCCCGCGTCCAGGCAACGCCTTAACGCGGATCTTCGCGTTCTTGGCATCTGTTTAAACGCGGCCTTCGCGTTCTTGTACCGACGCAACGCGGAGTCCATGCCCGCGTCTTTGTCCCTTTCATGTCTGCACGACGCGGAGCTAATGCCCGCGTCTGTGTTCTTCTCATGCTAACGCGACGCGGAACCCATGACCGCATCCGCGTTCTTCTCGTATCCTGACTTGAACGCGGGTCTCGAACCCCGCGTTTGTGGCACCTTTGCGACGCGATTCCCGCGTCTGCGACTCCCGCGTCTCACTCTCAAAACCCGCGTCTCCCTGTGCACTCTCTCCTTCCATATACTTCTCTCTCTAGTTTTCCTCTCTCTTTCTCTCTCTAACTCTTTCTCTCTCCTCTTCACTTATTATATTTATGGCGCGTACGTGAGTTCCATGGATTTCAAAGTTTTCAGCTATTCCAGAGATTTAGGCGAGTGTCCTCGCTCTCGCCTCCATTTGGGTTTCCCCGCCTTGTCGGGTCAACATGTATTTTATTCCATGTTTATATGTATTTTACTGCTTTATACTATGCGTGGCCGACCCTTCGTGGTCGTTGAACTCTGGGTTTCTGCCTACTCCTGGGATGGCTGGTAGCCACCGAGAGTGCGCTTAAACCCTGAGCGTTCTTGGTCCCTCAGCCTTCAGCCTCCGGTCTCTCACTATCTCGAAAGGGAAGTGATTGGGACCGTCAGGTCTCTCCGTCCTTCAGCCTCCGGTCTCTCACTATCTCGAAAGGAAGTGATTGGGACCGTCAGGTCTCTCAGCTCCGCCTGATTATCATGATCAGCGCTCAGCACTTTACCATTAGATTCGTCTAGGCGGGATGCTGCCGGATTTCTTACTCGCACTTTAAGCCGAGTTGTCCCGGTAACCTTACCAGACGCTCCAGTGTTAAATACTGTTTGCTGTCTGTACTTCCAGCTCGCTTAGCTCCGCTTGGTTATGCTCAGCTACTACTCTATCATCATGCCATGTATTTCCTGATATGTTAATACTTGCCATACCATTGCTTCATGCTTGTCATTTACATGCTACTAATTAACACCTGTTTGTATCACCTGACAAATGATGTGTTAACATCTGATACCCGTCATGCTACTACTTGACACTGACTCATGTTATACCACCAGTTCCCGGCGGATCCTGAATGGAACTAAGTGCCACACGGAGCAAAGTGCCACACCACACAATTGGTGGGGGCCACCTCTTGAATCTGTGGGGGCCACCTCTAGAATCCATTCCCCTCAGAGCAAAGTGCCACATGGAACAAAGTGCCACACCACACACGTGGTGGGGGCCACCTCTTGAATCTGTGGGGGCCACCTCTTGAATCTGTAGGGCCATCTCCTGCCTGTACCTGATCTCTTGTTATGACCAGTTATGTTCCTACTCTTTACAAAGGATAACTTGCACGGGGAATGAGAGGAAGTGATGAATGCCGGTATGGTGCCTTGCTTATAGTAGTGGAATACCAAAACTGACGATTCGTGTTAGGGGGATTTCAGGCCCCCAGAAGATGCGTGTTAGGGGGATTTCAGGCCCCCAAATGGCTGTGTCCCGGGCGGACGGGAACTACTATAAGTATGAGCTATCAGTTCTTCATCAGCTTCCAGTAACGAACCTCGGCTTGCTTATATAAGGATGTATGTGTGTTGGGATGTACACCAGGACACATACCTAGATATATGGGTCAGACGAGTAATAATAATAAAAGATGCCAACTATGTATCCTGTTATGCCTGTTATGAACTCCCGTTATGCTTGTTATGATTCATGTTATGCCTGTTATGTACTCCTGTTATGACCGTTGTGTGATTTGCCACGAATGCTTTCATCGGATTTTACATCAGATTTTCGGTTTTATGATTATTATCATATTAGCTACTCATACTCTGTATTATTACCCATGTTCCATTCCATCAGTCTACTGCTCCTATCTTACCATACCATGAGTACTTCCTGCTTGATATCACTTGTTATATATCTACCTGCCTATACATGCTTATGCTCACGACACGGTTTTCAATGCTTATTTATGATTCGGTTTTATCGATACACATGTGCTTATCCTTGCACGCCATCTGGCTTTTGCCTCACCACTCGCCTGGGGAGTTCTGACTCCACTAGATCCTCATGTCCAGGTCCTGGAACTTGGAGCATGTCAGAGCTTGGAACTTGTAGATTCTCTCAGTTGCTGATTAGAGTAGCGCAGTGGTAGCGTGGATCTCCAGCAGACCGTCCAGAGCCCCATCCTTCCAGGCCCCCCATGTGCGGCTCTAGAGTTTTCTTGTTATGACTCTGAGCCTGTCTTTGTACTGTTCATACATGTACATATCTTTGAAATCTCGCAATTGCGCATATCAGTGATGTAATATTCATGTAATATTGGATCACCTCTGGTGATAACTTTGTAATTGTACTCATGTGTTGGAATGTATAATGCATCACTTGCTTCCGTACTCTGATTCTTGCCTGTACTGATGCTTAGCGTATATACGTGAGGGTATTTCTGACCTGCGTATATACGTTGCAGTAACGTCTCCGTACCCGCAGGATCAGGGCGTTACAGGATGGTATCAGAGCCTATGTTCTCACATCCTCAGTACGTCCAGACTGCAAATTAATGGTAAAGAAATTTGCAACTGGAATGCATGAGTCCTGGTTATACACTCCAACTATAAGTTCAGAGTTATCTATTCTTTCTTGATTCTTCTTCCTTTGATTCCTAATCCCTTCCATCTTTCCCCTGTTTTGGTTTTTCGAAGCCTTTATACCAATTTAAGATATGAATAGACTAGAGAAGTAGCGGCTGGTTCTGAATGAAGCGATTATATGATCTCTTTGGCCAACTCTTTTAAGTTCGGGTATTCTCAGGATTGATCCTAATCGGGTTATCTTTCAGGAATCAATAGTCGGAATTCTCTACGGATATTCTACATTCTCGGCTATATCTTTCAGAGTGATTGATGCCTGGTATTCAGAATTCTCAATTAACGGTCTTCTTTATTATGCTCATGACTATCAGGGTTTCCTATATCTTCAGTATTCTGGCTTATTCTCGGAGGGCTATCAAGTATCCAACTCTATTGCAAAGTAACGACATCAGATCAGTATTATTTGGTACCGTTCAAAAACTTATACAGCCAGAGGTGCAGAAGATATCTATATTCTGATTACTGTTTCGTCAACTTGAGAGCCCTACCTATAGTACTTCATATCTTGAATGGTATAAATTCCACCCATGTCCCCTTTGTGTTCATTTTACCCCTTATCGAAATTGCGAGGACGCAATTTTTTGTAAGGTGGATGGAATGTAACACCCCGCTCCCAGAATATGTACCTAGTTGCGTATTCGTATTTTCTGATCGTATTTTTCGATTTATTCCTGTATTTATTTTGTATTATGAATTATTTATATGATCATTTTGTCTTGGATCCGGATTCGTGGACTCAGAGTCTGCTCTTCTCTGAACCAGGGACCCGATCCTAGTGTCTTACTCAATTTGGTCTTTTCGCTATTCCGATTTGACCGATTTTAGTTTTAAACATTATTTTCCAATATTTTAGACTTTCTATGATTTTCTGGAATTTTCCTGAATTAAATGGAAAAACTTCAAAACCGGTGTCGACCAGCACCGCTGACCGACTTCTGGATTTTTAATTTACAAATGGAGTCAAATTTTGAGAAACCGCTTTCACATATTTTCTTATAATAATATTTAATATCTTAATTCATTTTTTGGACATTTTCAGAATTTATCAGATTTCTGCCAGATTTGGTGTCGACCGATATTAGCGGCCGATTCCAAGATTTTTAATTTAAAAACTATAAAGAATTTCTTGAAATAGATTTCACCATGATTCTTAGAATAATATTCTTGATTTTTGAGAATTTTTGCGGGTCGTTCCGAGATACTTGATTTTCGAACGATTTCGGTATTTTTCCGAAAGTTTTCCGCATCCGCAACCGAATCCCGGGAATCCGCTACTCTAATTATTTTCACTTTTTCTTTCAAGAAAATATCTTCCTCTTTTCATTTTCTTTTCCTTTTTCCTTTTTCTTTCCTTCCTTTTCCTTCCACCAAATTCTCCAAACTTCTCCATTATTCCATTATCTTCTACATTCTTCCTCCAAAAATATCTCCTTTCCTCCAAAAATATCTTCTCCAAAATATCCAACTCCTCTCCCATCACCATGGCCGGCCAAAGAGCCACCTCACCTCTCCATTTTTACAAAAAACCCCCTCCCTAAAACATTTTTACATCTCCTTCACAATTCCAAATCCTATATAAACCTTTCCTTCTCCTTTCCACTTCATTTTCTCTTCACCAACACCTTAACCACCACCAACTCCTCCTTCATCTCCACCACAACAACAACTACTACAACTTCTCCAACTTCCTACCTTCATCTTCTTCCTCCTCCATCTCCATTTAAAGCACCACAACTTCAACAACTCCACCAAAGCCTTCACCTTCTCCTTTACCTTTTCCAAAACTACCACCACATCAAAACCCTCCACAAAACCACCACCCCATCACCACATCAAGATACGGCCACCTCCTTTGGATTGGGGCCGAGCTCTTCTTCGTCGGTAATATCTCCGATGATTATTCCGGTAATCGTTCGCGATTATTCCGGTAATCATTACGGTGACGATTACAACGACAACAACTAACATCACCATCACCCCTACTATTTTTCACCACCATCTTCACTTCCACCATCACTTTCACCATCACAACACCACCTCCATCTCCACTACTTCAACCTCCAAACATCACCTCCTTCACCTTTTTTTTCATTACTCCATCAAAATCCAACTCCTCCACCAAATAACACCACCACCAAAGCAAGCACCTTTCCCTTTCTCTCTCCCTCCTCCTCTCTGTATATTGCTGACGCGGATCTCACCCCCGCGTCCAGGCAACGCCTTAACGCGGATCTTCGCGTTCTTGGCATCTGTTTAAACGCAGCCTTCGCGTTCTTGTACCGACGCAACGCGGAGTCCATGCCCGCGTCTGTGTCCCTTTCATGTCTGCACGACGCGGAGCTAATGCCCGCGTCTGTGTTCTTCTCATGCTAAGGTGACGCGGAACCCATGACCGCGTCCGCGTTCTTCTCGTGTCCTGACTTGAACGCGGGTCTCGAACCCCGCGTTTGTGGCACCTTTGCGACGCGATTCCCACGTCTGCGACTCCCGCGTCTCACTCTCAAAACCCGCGTCTCCCTGTGCACTCTCTCCTTCCATATACTTCTCTCTCTAGTTTTCCTCTCTCTTTCTCTCTCTAACTCTTTCTCTCTCCTCTTCACTTATTATATTTATGGCGCGTACGTGAGTTCCATGGATTTCAGAGTTTTCAGCTATTCCAGAGATTTAGGCGAGTGTCCTCGCTCTCGCCTCCATTTGGGTTTCCCCGCCTTGTCGGGTCGACATGTATTTTATTCCATGTTTATATGTATTTTACTGCTTTATACTATGCGTGGCCGACCCTTCGTGGTCGTTGAACTCTGGGTTTCTGCCCACTCTTGGGATGGCTGGTAGCCACCGAGAGTGCGCTTAAACCCTGAGCGTTCTTGGTCCCTCAGCCTTCAGCCTCCGGTCTCTCACTATCTCGAAAGGGAAGTGATTGGGACCGTCAGGTCTCTCCGTCCTTCAGCCTCCGGTCTCTCACTATCTCGAAAGGAAGTGATTGGGACCGTCAGGTCTCTCAGCTGCGCCTGGTTATCATGATCAGCGCTCAGCACTTTACCATTAGATTCGTCTAGGCGGGATGCTGCCGGATTTCTTACTCGCACTTTAAGCCGAGTTATCCCGGTAACCTTGCCAGACGCTCCAGTGTTAAATACTGTTTGCTGTCTGTACTTCCAGCTCGCTTAGCTCCGCTTGGTTATGCTCAGCTACTACTCTATCATCATGCAATGTATTTCCTGATATGTTAATACTTGCCATACCATTGCTTCATGCTTGTCATTTACATGCTACTAATTAACACCGGTTTGTATCACCTGACAAATGATGTGTTAACATCTGATACCCGTCATGCTACTACTTGACACTGACTCATGTTATACCACCAGTTCCTGGCGGTTCCTGAATGGAACTAAGTGCCACACGGAGCAAAGTGCCACGCCACACAATTGGTGGGGGCCACCTCTTGAATCTGTGGGGGCCACCTCTAGAATCCATTCCCCTCAGAGCAAAGTGCCACATGGAACAAAGTGCCACACCACACACGTGGTGGGGGCCACCTCTTGAATCTGTGGGGACCACCTCTTGAATCTGTAGGGCCATCTCCTGCCTGTACCTGATCTCTTGTTATGACCAGTTATGTTCCTACTCTTTACAAAGGATAACTTGCACGGAGAATGAGAGGAAGTGATGAATGCCGGTATGGTGCCTTGCTTATAGTAGTGGAATACCAAAACTGACGATTCGTGTTAGGGGGATTTCAGGCCCCCAGAAGATGCGTGTTAGGGGGATTTCAGGACCCCAAATGGCTGTGTCCCGGGCGGACGGGAACTACTATAAGTATGAGCTATCAGTTCTTCATCAGCTTCCAGTAACGAACCTCGGCTTGCTTATATATAGATGTATGTGTGTTGGGATGTACACCAGGACACATACCTAGATATATGGGTCAGACGAGTAATAATAATAAAAGATGCCAACTATGTATCCTGTTATGCCTGTTATGAACTCCCGTTATGCTTGTTATGATTCATGTTATGCCTGTTATGTACTCCTGTTATGACCGTTGTGTGATTTGCCACGAATGCTTTGATCGGATTTTACATCGGATTTTCGGTTTTATGATTATTATCATATTAGCTACTCATACTCTGTATTATTACCCATGTTCCATTCCATCAGTCTACTGCTCCTATCTTACCATGCCATGAGTACTTCCTGCTTGATATCACTTGTTATATATCTACCTGCCTATACATGCTTATGCTCACGACACGGTTTTCAATGCTTATTTGTGATTCGGTTTTATCGATACACATGTGCTTATCCTTGCACGCCATCTGGCTTTTGCCTCACCACTCGCCTGGGGAGTTCTGACTCCTCTGGATCCTCATGTCCAGGTCCTGGAACTTGGAGCATGTCAGAGCTTGGAACTTGTAGATTCTCTCAGTTGCTGATCAGAGTAGCGCAGTGGTAGCGTGGATCTCCAGCAGACCGTCCAGAGCCCCATCCTCCTAGGCCCCCCCATGTGCGGCTCTAGAGTTTTCTTGTTATGACTCTGAGCCTGTCTTTGTACTGTTCATACATGTACATATCTTTGAAATCTCGCAATTGCGCATATCAGTGATGTAATATTCATGTAATATTGGATCACCTCTGGTGATAACTTTGTAATTGTACTCATGTGTTGGAATGTATAATGCACCACTTGCTTCCGTACTCTGATTCTTGCCTGTACTGATGCTTAGCGTATATACGTGAGGGTATTTCTGACCTGCGTATATACGTTGCAGTAACGTCTCCGTACCCGCAGGATCGGGGCGTTACAGGATGGTATCAGAGCCTAGGTTCTCACATCCTCAGTACGTCCAGACTGCAAATTAATGGTAAAGAAATTTGCAACTGGAATGCATGAGTCCTGGTTATACACTCCAACTATAAGTTCAGAGTTATCTATTCTTTCTTGATCCTTCTTCCTTTGATTCCTAATCCCTTCCATCTTTCCCCTGTTTTGGTTTTTCGAAGCCTTTATACCAATTTAAGATATGAATAGACTAGAGAAGTAGCGGCTGGTTCTGAATGAAGCGATTATATGATCTCTTTGGCCAACTCTTTTAAGTTCGGGTATTCTCAGGATTGATCCTAATCGGGTTATCTTTCAGGAATCAATAGTCGGAATTCTCTACGGATATTCTACATTCTCGGCTATATCTTTCAGAGTGATTGATGCCTGGTATTCAGAATTCTCAATTATCGGTTTTCTTTATTATGCTCATGACTATCAGGGTTTCCTATATCTTCAGTATTCTGGCTTATTCTCGGAGGGCTATCAAGTATCCAACTCTATTGCAAAGTAACGACATCAGATCAGTATTATTTGGTACCGTTCAAAAACTTATACAGCCAGAGGTGCAGAAGATATCTATATTCTGATTACTGTTTCGTCAACTTGAGAGCCCTACCTATAGTACTTCATATCTTGAATGATATAAATTCAACCCACGTCCCCTTTGTGTTCATTTTACCCCTTATCGAAATTGCGAGGACGCAATTTTTTGTAAGGTGGATGGAATGTAACACCCCGCTCCCAGAATACGTACCTAGTTGCGTATTCGTATTTTCTGATCGTATTTTTTGATTTACTTCCTATATTTATTTTGTATTATGAATTATTTATATGATCGTTTTGTCTTGGATCCGGATTCGTGGACTCAGAGTCTACTCTTCTCTGAACCAGGGACCCGATCCTAGTGTCTTACTCAATTTGGTCTTTTCGCTATTCCGATTTGACCGATTTCAGTTTTAAACATTATTTTTCAATATTTTAGACTTTCTATGATTTTCTGAAATTTTCCTGAATTAAATGGAAAATCTTCAAAACCGGTGTCGACCAGCACCGCTGACCGACTTCTGGATTTTTAATTTACAAGTGGATTCAAATTTTGAGAAACCGCTTTCACATATTTTCTTATAATAATATTTACTATCTTAATTCATTTTTTGGACATTTTCAGAATTTATCAGATTTCTGCCAGATTTGGTGTCGACCGATATTAGCGGCCGATTTCAGGATTTTTAATTTAAAAACTATAAAGAATTTCTTGAAATGGATTTCACCATGATTCTTAGAATAATATTCTTGATTTTTGAGAATTTTTGCGGGTCGTTCCGAGATACTTGATTTTCGGACGATTTCGGTATTTTTCCGAAAGTTTTCCGCATCCGCAACCGAATCCCGGGAATCCGCTACTCTAATTATTTTCACTTTTTCTTTCAAGAAAATATCTTCCTCTTTTCATTTTCTTTTCCTTTTTCCTTTTTCTTTCCTTCCTTTCCTTCCACCAAATTCTCCGAACTTCTCCATTCTTCCATTATCTTCTACATTCTTCCTCCAAAAATATCTCCTTTCCTCCAAAAATATCTTCTCCAAAATATCCAACTCCTCTCCCATCACCATGGCCGGCCAAAGAGCCACCTCACCTCTCCATTTTTACAAAAAACCCCCTCCCTAAAACTTTTTTACATCTCCTTCACAATTCCAAATCCTATATAAACCTTTCCTTCTCCTTTCCACTTCATTTTCTCTTCACCAACACTGTAACCCCCAGCTCCCCGGTGTACGTATCATCGTATCGGTACGCGATACGACGTACAAATTGATTTGACCTCCGTGGTAGTTCGATTGAGCCGATTTTCGTTTCAAAAATTATTTTCTATTATTTTAGATTTTTCAGGATTTTCTGGAATTTTTCTGGATTAGTTTGGAAAATCTCCGTAGTCGGTGTCGATCGATACCGATAATCAGCTTTCCGATTTTTATTTCACAAGCAGAGTAGAATTTTTAGAATCCGCTTTCACCATGCATCTTAGAATCATATGAGCTACGTTTGGGTATTTTTGGGGATTTTTCTGAATTTATCAAAAATCCGACCAAACCGGTGTCGCCCAGTGCCGGTGACACAGTCCAGGATTTTAATTGGCAAACCGGATTGAATTTCTGAAAACCATCTTCATATTACGTCTCAGGATCATATTCTCTATTTTTTGTAATTTTTGGGCACCGTTCGGAGCTAGTCGAATATCGGGCCAATTTAATAATAATAAAATATTACTTTTTAAACTTTACTTTCTTTTCTTTTCTTTTCTTCTTCCATCTTCCAGCAACTTCCCCCACTGCCTAATCCATCAACCGCCATTACTCTCTCTCCCGTAAATCCTCTCTCTCTCCCCCCAAATCCCCTCTCTAATTATCAAAACCCTCTCTCTCTTTCTCTCTCTTCCTCTCTCTAAAACCTCTCTTTCTCACTATCTCCCTCACCCTCTCTGTGTCACAGCCGGGGAGGCCAGACGGCCGCCGGCCCTGGTGGCCGGCGTTCCCGGCCAGGCGCAGCCGCACCCCAGCCCGGCCGCCGCCGTCGCCGCCGCGCCCAGCCGCGGCCGGCGCCACCCTCTCCTCCTTCTTCCCCACTTCTTCTTCTTCTTCTTCTTCTTCTTCTTCTCTTTGTTTTTCTTTTCTGTAAACCTCTCCTCCACTCTCACACCCTCTCTCTCTCTCCCTCACCCACTCTCTCTCACTTCCACTCTCGGCCGGCGCCAGGACCGCCGCCGGCAGGCGCCGCCGGCGCCGCCGGCCAGCTGCCGCCAGCAGCAATAGCTGCTGCTGCTCCTCTTATGTGGGTTTGGGTTTTCCCCAAACCCATTAACCCAATAGGGTTAATTAAAAACCCAATAATTCCTCCAACCCGACCCGTTAACCCGTGACCCAATAACTTAAGTCAAACGGGTTTGGGTTGTGGATCTGGACCCGACCCGTTATGAGCCAAACCCGCATCCGAAACCCAGTACAGGAATTTTACAGAAAACCCCCTTGTCCAATTCAGTATTTGCATTTATTATTTTATTTACATATTTAACCCTATTTGTTATGATTTAGTATTCGGGCGATATCGGGAGCATCCGGACTCCGTTTTGGACAATTCTAGATCCGTTGCGATCGTGGAAAAGAGAGCTACCTTCTTATGGCTAGTTTGTGAGTGTTTTTATTTTATAAATTATCTTTTATCATGTTTAGGGATATGAAGTAATTGCTTTCTATGACAAATCATGATTATGAATAAAATACGGTAATTATTAATTATTAACTGGTAATGATTAGACATGCATTGTAATATGAATAACCTAGAATATTGTTAGGTATTTCCTGATTTAAAATGCAGATAAGGAGGTAATTATAATACCAATAAATACTGGCACCAATAAATACTAGCAGAGACAACTTGGACACGGTCATCATACCTGCACAGCCACTGACACTCGGACCACTAGTTCACCATATGTTTGAACACTATTATGTCTTGTATCACAGTTAGATAACTATCGTCACATAGATACTGAGCCACGGTATCAGATCACACTACACTGTCACGAGATATGACTGCAGGACACCGGTATTGCATGCACCGGGATCATCATTACACGGACACTGGACATGGTATTATATGATACACTGATCACTGTTATTACATGTCCTATCACAGAGATATTACACGGATTATTGCTACACATAGATGTTTTCATTAGTACACAAATATACCAATGCACGGACTACCGTATGTCATATTATTGGTTGTTTCATCGTTATATGGATTCTCGGCATATCACTGTTACACATGCATGTATAGTTTCTGTACTCTTGTCATATGGATCACCGTTCATCTTACATGTATTATTGTTCCATGTTACTGTATTTGTGTTATATGATTGATGTACATGTATTATTGTTCCATGTTACCGTATTTGATTGTTTCCTGTTACTGATATGGATATTCCCGTTACTGGACATGAGAGCTGTTGATATGCGATATGTGGAATTCCACATCTACTGTTCCCGTTTCCCGTTATATGATTCCCGTTATATTGTTCCCGATTCCCGTTAAATTGTTCTACGCTATCAACAGAGCTCTGGTCTAGTTATCATGTTACCCGTATCATGTACTGTTATTTGTTCTTGTCACACTATATACTTGACATATCAGATAATAATGATAACTTGGGTATGGGGGAGACTTGACGGTTGATTAGATCTCATCGGGTGATGTACTGGATCCATATTGTTAGTCCCACTGCAGGGGACGGTAGTGCTACCTACCACTAGCTCCATGAGCTCCCGTTACTTGATTCGTGCTCCCCTCTTAGCGGAGGGCCCTGGTCTTAGCAGCCAGGGGTCCGTTTAAGGCCGTGATCCCGGGTATGCACGGGATACATCCACCCGATAAGAACTCCTCGACCATGGGTTTCCAATTAACATAATAAAACAGTATACACAATAGTGACGTTGGGAACACTTGTTATTTGGTCACTCTCTCGTCTGGATAATGGTACCCGTAGGCCATGTCCGGATGGGTTCGACTGGAGTGCGGGCTCCAGTATGAACTGCCAGTGGTATGGGACACTGGAAGAGATTGATTAAAATATCAGGTGGTACTGATTTCTACTATTGTGTCAATCACATGACTTGCCTGATACATGTATACTAACTTGTTACTGTTCCTGTTATTTTGTCTACTTTCATGCTCACTGTGATCTTGCTTACCTGTTACTATTCCTGTTCATGTTATTGTATCCGCTATCATGTTACCTGTACCTATGGTGGCATACTACTCATGCACATGTACACCTTGCATCACATATATTCTGTTTTGCATTGCTTATATGCTATTTAGACACAACACAGTAGCATGTTCATATTGCATATGCCCACCTGCATGTTCATTTACATCACTACCATATTCACTGCTGTTACGTCACCGCTAGATAACATTATGTAGTATATAAACTAGATATGATTAGAGTCATGACCTGATGAGAACTGGCTAGGTAGTGATAATATCAAAAGATGACATGTTTATATATTTCAACTGCTTCCTATATACTTATGATATAATATCACTTGTACCACATCATGTATTATATGTTAGTATCGTACTTGTATTATTATGTATATATTTCTGCCTCCTTCATTTTACCACTCACTAGGTCGCTTTCTGACGACCCTGGGTTTGCGTGCCCAGATTGGAGATCCGAGTTCTCGGAGTAGCAGAGAGTGCCTTGGCGTGACATAGGAGATTCCTCATCTGGCCTAGTCATAGGTATCCTGGGCATTTATGAAAATCACCTAGAGGGGGGGTGAATAGGTGATAATGCTAATCAAAGGGCAATTTAAAAATTTAAAGCTATAACAATCACAATCAAGAATCACAAGATGAATGCAAGCAAGTAAGTATGATGAGCAAGTAATAAGTGCAAGCAAAGTAGAGAATAATTGCAAGAAAGTAAACCAATCGCAAACACAAGGATATGTTATCGAGGTTCGAGCACCCAGCTCTACTCCCCGCCTTCCCCAGAAGGATTCCGACCACTTCCACTATCACAAAGATCTCAAATACAATGGAGTACCCAACTCCTACAATCTCAAGAACAAGTAATTATCTTGGTAGTCAAAAGACCACAAACTCTCTCTTTCAAATATCTCTTCCCTTACAAAGGTCCTTAGAGAATATTGAGTAGGAATGAAGCTCTTGTGTGTAAGGAGAAAAGAGAATTAAATCAGAGAGTATTTGAAAAACCCTTCAGAAAATCAGTGAGAAATTCAGCACAAAAACCAAGAAACAAGTCTCTTTGAAAGCCTTAAACTTTTGAATTTTCTAGCAATAATTGTTGTAACAAATCTCTCCCCAAACACCCCTATTTATAGGAGAGGGCTAGGGTTTAGGGATAAAACATATTTACTGATGTTTAGGAGGTAATTAGATCAAAATATATCCTTAAACGAATTTTTAAACACAAAAGACAAAAATAAACAGCTCTTAAAAATCTGCCCGTTACTGTTCAAACGGCTACATCGGTCGACCGGGCCGGTCGACCGGTAGTACAAAATTCCGACCGTTACAGGTTATCGGTCGACCGACCCGGTCGACTGATACAAACTGTGACTCAAAAATAAATATCGGTCGACTGCCCCGGTCGACCGACAGACATGCACACGGATACGTGCATTCTGCCAGGACCTCGGTCGACTGGTCCGGTCGACCGGACCAGCCTGACACAGAGTCGGTCGACTGTCGGTAGACTGCCGGTCGACCGGATCAGGTCAGAAAACGAAATAAAGACAGAATTTTGAGAAGAAAAATATTTTTAACAAAACTATTTTAAACAGGAATTCAGTATGTAACATAAAAAGAAATTTGTAGAAGAAAGATTTTGTACTAAAATATTTTTGTATATTTTATAGGAAATAAACTAAGAAATAGTATATGCGCAAAAACGTGTGTGATTGAGCTTCAAACCTAATCTCTATTCTTTAACATACTATAAACTGAAAAACAAATTACATGAAGACTTCTTGTGCTATCTTCAAGTCTTTGAGCCATCCAATGCCTTGCTAGTGCCTTCTCTTCTATGATCCTTCCTTGATGTGCAATTTGCCTTCCTTGCTTTGTGGAACTTAGAAGTTCTTGCAATAGCTAAGCGAATGGTTTCTAAACATGGTACAAACCTGAAACTCATCTTAGCAAACTTGTTAGTACCAAATAGCACTAATTTGGTTTGTCATCATCAAAACACAAAACAATTGGAGAGTGTAACCTCTTGGGCCAACAATCTCCCCCTTTTTGATGATGACAAAACAAATAGGCTATTAACAAAAATATAGGGTAGGAGAAAACTCCCCCTCAAATTATGCTATATATAAAACACAAGAATATGCTCTAGATACCAATAATTGAAATGATGCACCAATTATTTAAACCAATTAAAACAAATATATAAAACACAAAATTGCTCTTGATACCAAAAATACCAAAAACAACTAAAACACAAAAATTCATAAAAACAAAACATATAAATTCATATGGAACCAAGACCAAATGAACTTATTTTTGTCCATGTAAACTTATTCTCCCCCATTTTGTCATACATCAAAAAGGGTTATGAAAAGCATGTCTATTCAATAATACAAACATTAAGTTCTCCACAAATAAACGAAAATCTAGCAAAATCAAGGGTTTAGTGAAAATATCGGCTAGTTGTAAATCCGTGGAAACATAATCAATATCTATATCACCTTTCTCAAAATGATCTCTAAGAAAGTGATATCTAATCTCAATGTGCTTGGTCTTACTATGTTGATTTGCATTTTTGGTCATGTGTATAGTACTAGTATTATCACAAAATATTTTTATATGATCAAAGTGCAAATCAAAATCAAGGAGAGTATGTTTCATCCAAAGGACTTGTGCACAACAAGCCCCCGCGGCAACATACTCCGCCTCGGCGGTTGAGAGAGCTACGGAGTTTTGTTTCCTAGAGGACCATGAAACAAGACAATTACCAAGAAATTGACATGTCCCACTAGTACTCTTTCTATCTACTCTACAACCCGCATAGTCGGCATCCGAATAACTAGTTATTGAAAAATCTATAGTTTTTGGATACCAAAGACCCATTCCAATAGTGCCCTTAATATAACGAATAATGCGTTTTACCGCAATAAGATGAGACTCTTTAGGACACGATTGAAATCTAGCACAAAGACACACACTAAACATGATATCCGGCCTACTTGCCGTCAAATATAAAAGACTTCCTATCATGCTTCTATATAATTTAATATCAACATTTTTACCTTGTTCGTCCTTATCAAGCTTGGTAGTAGTTGCCATTGGAGTGTTGCAAGCCTTTGACCCTTCAAGCCCAAACTTCTTTACTAGCTCCTTTGCGTACTTGGCTTGGTTAATGAAGGTTCCGTCTTGCAATTGCTTGATTTGGAGTCCAAGGAAGAAATTGAGCTCACCCATGGAAGACATTTCAAATTCTAGTTGCATTACTTTCTCAAAATCCTTGTATAAAAGCTCATTAGTAGATCCAAAAATTATATCATCAACATAAATTTGCACAATTAAAATATCATTATTAACATGCTTAGTAAAAAGAGTTGTGTCTACTTTGCCTTTAATAAAATCATTTGAAATGAGAAAACTAGAAAGCCTTTCATACCAAGCTCTTGGAGCTTGTTTCAATCCATACAAAGCTTTATCAAGTTTAAAAACAAAATCGGGATGAACATGATCAATAAAACCGGGAGGTTGAGAAACATAAACTTCTTCATTAATAAAACCATTTAAAAATGCACTTTTTACATCCATTTGAAAAAGTTTAAAATTTTTAAAACATGCAAAAGCTAGTGTCATCCGTATGGCTTCAAGCCGTGCTACGGGTGCAAAGGTCTCCTCAAAGTCAATTCCCTCAACTTGAGTGTAACCTTGGGCCACTAACCTAGCTTTATTCCTAATGACGTTTCCGGACTCATCCATCTTGTTTCTAAAGATCCACTTAGTACCAATTATTGGTCTATCGTGGGGCTTAGGAACAAGGTGCCAAACTTGGTTGCGCTCAAATTGATTGAGTTCCTCTTGCATGGCAAGCAACCAATATGGGTCCGTCTCGGCTTCGAGAATGCCTTTGGGTTCAAAATGAGAAATAAAAGCAAAGTTACCACATATGTCATGGAGTTTGGAGCGCGTTGTGACTCCTTTAGATGCATCACCCAAGATGAGCTTCTTAGGATGATTTGTAGCGTATCTCCAAGCTTTAGGAAGCGGTTGAGTGCTTTCCTCCTTATCCTCTTGAACTTCACCAATAGGATCTAGCTTTTCTTCTTGAGCGGGTGAGTCCTTCAAGGATAGTCTCTCCATGTCTTCACCTAATGGTTCAATCTCTACAACATTCTCAACAACCACATTAGATTCTTCAAATTTAACATGCATGGATTCTTCTATGGTAAGAGAAGATCTAATGAAAACTCTATATGCTTTGCTAGTAGAGGAATATCCAACAAAGATAGCCTCATAAGCCTTAGCATCAAATTTACCCAAATTATCCTTAGTATTTAAAACAAAACACTTGCATCCAAAAACTTTGAAATATGCAACATTAGGTTTTCTAGAATGATACATTTCAAAAGAAGTTTTTGAAGAATTTTTGCATAAATAAATACGATTCGATATATAGCATGCGGTGTTTACGGCCTCGGCCCATAAATATTGAGGGAGGTCATATTCACTTATCATTGTCCTAGCCATCTCTTGAAGTGTTCTATTTTTCCTTTCTACAACTCCATTTTGTTGTGGAGTTCTTGGACAAGATGTTTCATGCTTAATTCCCTTTTCATCACAATAAGTCATGAAGAGTTGGTTAATAAACTCACCACCTCTATCACTCCTTATTCTCAAAATCAGAAAACCCTTTTCTTTTTCAACTCTTTTTCGAAAAATTTTAAAATGAGAAAAAGTTTGATCTTTATTTTGTAAAAAGAAAACCCAAGTAAAACGGGAGAAATCATCAACCAAAACAAATGCAAATCTACTTCCATTTAAACTCTTAGTTTTAGTTGGTCCAAAAAGATCCATATGAATTAATTCTAAAGGCCTAGTTGACATGATATCCTTGATTGGTTTAAAGGAAGACTTGGTTTGTTTCCCAAGTTGGCACGCACCACAAATGCGGTCTTTCTCAAAATCCAAGCAAGGTATACCCTTCACCAATTCCTTTGAATTAATCCTAGAAATATGGTCAAAAGATGCATGTCCTAATCTTCTATGCCAAAGCCAAGAATTTTCATCAAAAGCATTCAAGCATTTAGTAGAACAATCTAAATTAAGCATGTCAATGATATAAACATTATTATCACGAAAACCGGTAAGAATACAAACATCGGATTTAACATCAAAAATCTTGCAAGAAGTATCATCAAATACAACTTTAAGTCCACGGTCACAAAGTTGACTAATGCTAAGCAAATTATGTTTTAAACCATCTACTAAAACAACATTCTCTATAATAGGAGATGAACCAATTTGAATATTACCAATACCGATGATGGTGCCTTTGGAATCATCCCCGAAGGTGACGGAGCCACCTTCCATGTACCTTGATAGGGTTGTGAAGTTGTTGATATCCTACGTCATGTGTCTCGAACAACCACTATCAAGGTACCACCGCTCCCTACGTCTTGGAGCCTTGGTGTGTACCTACATCAAACATTTTAGGACTTGATTTTGGTACCCACATTTTCTTGGGTCCATGAGGGTTAGAGCCATTAACCCAAACAAGATTATTTGAACTATGCAATTTATCATAACAAAATTTAGCTAAATGTCCATTTTTGCCACAATAAGTACATCTATACACTCTACCATATCTAAAAGCATAGTGAGTGTGTGATTTGTGAGCATGGGCATTGTGAGCATGAAAAGATTTAGCATGAGAAGTATTATTTGAAGTGTGAGCATGTGAAATTTTAGCATGAGAATCTTTAACATGAGAAGTGTGCTTTTTGGAAAACTTTTCTTCAAGCTTCTTGGTGTTAAAAGCACAATCTTTCAAAATCTTTTCAAAATCAACCATTTTGGTTTTTAAGGAAGAAATTTCTTTATTATCAACAATAGGGGTTTTACCCTTACAAGAAATCTTATAAGCGTCAAATTCATTTTGAATAGAAACAAGATTGGAAGAAAGATCATCTTTTTCTTTTGAAACCAAAGCAAGTTGATTTTTAAGAAAAGCAACTTCTTTTTGTAATTTAAAGCATTCAAGTTTCTTATTATCATAAGTTTCAGAAAGTTCTACAAAGGCATGAACTAGAACTTCCTTACTTATTTCATCATCTTCATCATCAAGGGATTGAGGGGTTACCTTAGGTGTGTTTGCCATGAAACACATATTAGCTTGATCCACCTCCTCTTCGGACTCGCTTTCCGAATCCCATGTTGCTTTGTAGGCTTTCTTCTCCTCCGGTTTCTTTGGCTTGAAGGAGGAAGTCATCTTCTTCTTGAACTCCGGACAATCCGCCATGATATGTCCGGGTTTGCGGCAATTGTAGCATATGATCTTCCGCTCCTCTTTGCCTTCGAATCTTCTCCGGAAATTGAACTTGTTCTTTCGGTACAACCTCTTGACATTCCGCACAAGTAGAGTTAGCTCCTCATCTTCTTCTTCGTCTTCATCATCGTCATCATTGGTGGATGAAGTCTTGAAGGCTATGGATTTCTTCTTTGAAGTAGTGGCTTCTTCTCTTGCCTTCTTCTCCATCTCATGGGTCTTTAGGTTCCCAATGAGACTAATGATGTCCATCTCGTCCTTGTCGTTCAACTCCTTTAAGGTGGTGGCCTTGATCTCCCATGAAGAAGGAAGAGCCCGTATCACTTTGCGCACCTTTTGATCGTTGGAGATGACGTCACCTAATGAAGAAAGACCATTTGTAATTTTAGTGAAACGAGTAATCATACAATCAATGGATTCATCATCAAGCATTTTAAATGATTCATATTGAGACCTCAAGAGATCTATCTTAGCTCTCTTGACTTGTGAAGTCCCTTCATGTGTGACCAATAAGTGTTGCCAAATCTCATAGGCGGATTGGCAATGAATTACCCGTGTAAGGTCATCCTCATTCAAGGCGGTTAATAGGGAGTTTTGGGCCTTGGAGTTAGCCTCATATTCTCTAAAGTTGAAGTCGGTCCAAGTGCTCTCATCACTATCGGGTGCTACATAGGGTTTAGTCAAGGACTTGGCCACTAAGTTACCCAAAGATTGCAAAAATATAGTCATCCTAACCTTCCAAATTGAGAAATTAAGTCCATCAAATTTAGGTGGGGTTTTAATGTTGTCGGCCATATTTACTAGTGTATGAATGGTGAATGAAAATGTTGATTAGCAATATTTAAGGATCTCTCTATGGATGTTAAGCCAAACCTAGAGTCCAAGCTCTGATACCAATTGAAAATCACCTAGAGGGGGGGTGAATAGGTGATAATGCTAATCAAAGGGCAATTTAAAAATTTAAAGCTATAACAATCACAATCAAGAATCACAAGATGAATGCAAGCAAGTAAGTATGATGAGCAAGTAATAAGTGCAAGCAAAGTAGAGAATAATTGCAAGAAAGTAAACCAATCGCAAACACAAGGATATGTTATCGAGGTTCGAGCACCCAGCTCTACTCCCCGCCTTCCCCAGAAGGATTCCGACCACTTCCACTATCACAAAGATCTCAAATACAATGGAGTACCCAACTCCTACAATCTCAAGAACAAGTAATTATCTTGGTAGTCAAAAGACCACAAACTCTCTCTTTCAAATATCTCTTCCCTTACAAAGGTCCTTAGAGAATATTGAGTAGGAATGAAGCTCTTGTGTGTAAGGAGAAAAGAGAATTAAATCAGAGAGTATTTGAAAAACCCTTCAGAAAATCAGTGAGAAATTCAGCACAAAAACCAAGAAACAAGTCTCTTTTGAAAGCCTTAAACTTTTGAATTTTCTAGCAATAATTATTGTAACAAATCTCTCCCCAAACACCCCTATTTATAGGAGAGGGCTAGGGTTTAGGGATAAAACATATTTACTGATGTTTAGGAGGTAATTAGATCAAAATATATCCTTAAACGAATTTTTAAACACAAAAGACAAAAATAAACAGCTCTTAAAAATCTGCCCGTTACTGTTCAAACGGCTACATCGGTCGACCGGGCCGGTCGACCGGTAGTACAAAATTCCGACCGTTACAGGTTATCGGTCGACCGACCCGGTCGACTGATACAAACTGTGACTCAAAAATAAATATCGGTCGACTGCCCCGGTCGACCGACAGACATGCACACGGATACGTGCATTCTGCCAGGACCTCGGTCGACTGGTCCGGTCGACCGGACCAGCCTGACACAGAGTCGGTCGACTGTCGGTAGACTGCCGGTCGACCGGATCAGGTCAGAAAACGAAATAAAGACAGAATTTTGAGAAGAAAAATATTTTTAACAAAACTATTTTAAACAGGAATTCAGTATGTAACATAAAAAGAAATTTGTAGAAGAAAGATTTTGTACTAAAATATTTTTGTATATTTTATAGGAAATAAACTAAGAAATAGTATATGCGCAAAAACGTGTGTGATTGAGCTTCAAACATAATCTCTATTCTTTAACATACTATAAACTGAAAAACAAATTACATGAAGACTTCTTGTGCTATCTTCAAGTCTTTGAGCCATCCAATGCCTTGCTAGTGCCTTCTCTTCTATGATCCTTCCTTGATGTGCAATTTGCCTTCCTTGCTTTGTGGAACTTAGAAGTTCTTGCAATAGCTAAGCGAATGGTCTCTAAACATGGTACAAACCTGAAACTCATCTTAGCAAACTTGTTAGTACCAAATAGCACTAATTTGGTTTGTCATCATCAAAACACAAAACAATTGGAGAGTGTAACCTCTTGGGCCAACAATTTATTTCTGTTATCTTATTTGTCCCTATTTTTCATATCTATTATGATCGCTGACCTATTTCTGCAGGTATTCTTGTACTGCTTTTATACTGGACCTCATGTCTCTATGGAGGGTATGTACTGTACTGAGGCTTAGCGTACGTACGTGGGGTTTTCCGCCTTGCGTATGTACGTCGCCATAACGTCCCCGTTCCTGCGGGATCGGGGCGTTACAAACACCTTAACCACCACCAACTCCTCTTTCATCTCCACCACAACAACAACTACTACAACTTCTCCAACTTCCTACCTTCATCTTCTTCCTCCTCCATCTCCATTTAAAGCACCACAACTTCAACAACTCCACCAAAGCCTTCACCTTCTCCTTTACCTTTTCCAAAACTACCACCACATCAAAACCCTCCACAAAACCACCACCCCATCACCACATCAAGAGCCGGCCACCTCCTTTGGATTGGGGCCGAGCTCTTCTTCGTCGGTAATATCTCCGATGATTATTCCGGTAATCGTTCGCGATTATTCCGGTAATCATTACGGTGACGATTACAACGACAACAACTAACATCACCATCACCCCTACTATTTTCCACCACCATCTTCACTTCCACCATCACTTTCACCATCACAACACCACCTCCATCTCCACTACTTCAACCTCCAAACATCACCTCCTTCACCTTCTTTTTCATTACTCCATCAAATCCAACTCCTCCACCAAATAACACCACCACCAAAGCAAGCACCTTTCCCTTTCTCTCTCCCTCCTCCTCTCTGTATATTGCTGACGCGGATCTCACCCCCGCGTCCAGGCAACGCCTTAACGCGGATCTTCGCGTTCTTGGCATCTGTTTAAACGCGGCCTTCGCGTTCTTGTACCGACGCAACGCGGAGTCCGTGCCCGCGTCTGTGTCCCTTTCATGTCTGCACGACGCGGAGCTAATGCCCGCGTCTGTGTTCTTCTCATGCTAACGCGACGCGGAACCCATGACCGCGTCCGCGTTCTTCTCGTGTCCTGACTTGAACGCGGGTCTCGAACCCCGCGTTTGTGGCACCTTTGCGACGCGATTCCCGCGTCTGCGACTCCCGCGTCTCACTCTCAAAACCCGCGTCTCCCTGTGCACTCTCTCCTTCCATATACTTCTCTCTCTAGTTTTCCTCTCTCTTTCTCTCTCTAACTCTTTCTCTCTCCTCTTCACTTATTATATTTATGGCGCGTACGCGAGTTCCATGGATTTCAGAGTTTTCAGCTATTCTAGAGATTTAGGCGAGTGTCCTCGCTCTCGCCTCCATTTGGGTTTCCCCGCCTTGTCGGGTCGACATGTATTTTATTCCATGTTTATATGTATTTTACTGCTTTATACTATGCGTGGCCGACCTTTCGTGGTCGTTGAACTCTGGGTTTCTGCCCACTCTTGGGATGGCTGGTAGCCACCGAGAGTGCACTTAAACCCTGAGCGTTCTTGGTCCCTCAGCCTTCAGCCTCCGGTCTCTCACTATCTCGAAAGGGAAGTGATTGGGACCGTCAGGTCTCTTCGTCCTTCAGCCTCCGATCTCTCACTATCTCGAAAGGAAGTGATTGGGACCGTCAGGTCTCTCAGCTCCGCCTGGTTATCATGATCAGCGCTCAGCACTTTACCATTAGATTCGTCTAGGCGGGATGCTGCCGGATTTCTTACTCGCACTTTAAGCCGAGTTGTCCCGGTAACCTTGCCAGACGCTCCAGTGTTAAATACTGTTTGCTGTCTGTACTTCCAGCTCGCTTAGCTCCGCTTGGTTTTGCTCAGCTACTACTCTATCATCATGCCATGTATTTCCTGATATGTTAATACTTGCCATACCATTGCTTCATGCTTGTCATTTACATGCTACTAATTAACACCTGTTTGTATCACCTGACAAATGATGTGTTAACATCTGATACCCGTCATGCTACTACTTGACACTGACTCATGTTATACCACCAGTTCCCGGCGGATCCTGAATGGAACTAAGTGCCACACGGAGCAAAGTGCCACACCACACAATTGGTGGGGGCCACCTCTTGAATCTGTGGGGGCCACCTCTAGAATCCATTTCCCTCAGAGCAAAGTGCCACATGGAACAAAGTGCCACACCACACACGTGGTGGGGGCCACCTCTTGAATCTGTGGGGGCCACCTCTTGAATCTGTAGGGCCATCTCCTGCCTGTACCTGATCTCTTGTTATGACCAGTTATGTTCCTACTCTTTACAAAGGATAACTTGCACGGGGAATGGGAGGAAGTGATGAATGCCGGTATGGTGCCTTGCTTATAGTAGTGGAATACCAAAACTGACGATTCGTTTTAGGGGGATTTCAGGCCCCCAGAAGATGCGTGTTAGGGGGATTTCAGGCCCCCAAATGGCTGTGTCCCGGGCGGACGGGAACTACTATAAGTATGAGCTATTAGTTCTTCATCAGCTTCCAGTAACGAACCTCGGCTTGCTTATATATGGATGTATGTGTGTTGGGATATACAGCAGGACACATACCTAGATATATGGGTCAGACGAGTAATAATAATAAAAGATGCCAACTATGTATCCTGTTATGCCTGTTATGAACTCCCGTTATGCTTGTTATGATTCATGTTATGTCTGTTATGTATTCCTGTTATGACCGTTGTGTGATTTGCCACGAATGCTTTCATCGGATTTTACATCAGATTTTCGGTTTTATGATTATTATCATATTAGCTACTCATACTCTGTATTATTACCCATGTTCCATTCCATCAGTCTACTGCTCCTATCTTACCATGCCATGAGTACTTCCTGCTTGATATCACTTGTTATATATCTACCTGCCTATACATGCTTATGCTCACGACACGGTTTTCAATGCTTATTTATGATTCGGTTTTATCGATACACATGTGCTTATCCTTGCACGCCATCTGGCTTTTGCCTCACCACTCGCCTGGGGAGTTCTGACTCCTCTGGATTCTCATGTCCAGGTCCTGGAACTTGGAGCATGTCAGAGCTTGGAACTTGTAGATTCTCTCAGTTGCTGATCAGAGTAGCGCAGTGGTAGCGTGGATCTCCAGCAGACCGTCCAGAGCCCCATCCTTCCAGGCCCCCCATGTGCGGCTCTAGAGTTTTCTTGTTATGACTCTGAGCCTGTCTTTGTACTGTTCATACATGTACATATCTTTGAAATCTCGCAATTGCGCATATCAGTGATGTAATATTCATGTAATATTGGATCACCTCTGGTGATAACTTTGTAATTGTACTCATGTGTTGGAATGTATAATGCACCACTTGCTTCCGTACTCTGATTCTTGCCTGTACTGATGCTTAGCGTATATACGTGAGGGTATTTCTGACCTGCGTATATACGTTGCAGTAACGTCTCCGTACCCGCAGGATCGGGGCGTTACAGTTTTTCTCGTACTTCTGGTGGGTCTTGAAGTGTTCGAGGGCATTCATATACAAAGGGCATGCCTTTATGTAGTTCCCCGCATTGTCCTCTTGCACCTCCTGCATCACGTACTTGATCGCCTGTTCCTTGAAATTGCTGTACATCTCAGGAAAACCATAATTGTAGCTGCAACAGCGATTTGATCACTGAATTTTTTTAGGGAAAAAATGAGCAAGAAATCAACTTTCTTTTTTAAATTAATTGATAATTGATGGGATGAGATTGAAATTGATTCAGATCGAGAATGAGAACTGGGGGAGAAAAGAGAAGATTAGCCGAATAGTTTGACGAGAGAAAAGGGAAAGGGAAGAGGGAAGGGAAGAGAGGGAAGCACGTGTAGTTGAAATCGGAGGCGTAGGCATGGAAACGGGTCAGATCCACTTTGGTTTCATACCCAACTTTCCGAAATATTCTCACAGTTTCATTCAAAGAGGGAATTGAGAAAATTTGTAGTTCAAACTGATGCATGATTGAGCCAATTCTGCACAGAAAAATATCGCGTTTAGAGAAGTGCTAGGTCCTCAATGCTACCGCTATAGCAAGTGGATATACGGGTCGTGATCCACATGGAGAGACATCGATGGAAGCATTGTGTAAGTTTCTTCTCTTAATTTACCGAAACTAGTTAATACTTATCTTCTCAGTTTTATAAAAAGAAAGCAAAAATAGTTAAGTTAAGAAGGAGATGGTAGAAGAAGAGATGGTATTGGTGTTGTTGTTTTATTTGCAAAAGAAAAGGAAACAAATAAAGAAGAGAGTTGGTGCAAAAATCAGAAATAAAAAGAAATAGAAGAAGGGCACTACCTCTACTATTTGAATCATAATGAAATTTACCTTAGTGTGAAATAAAACGATGTAGTAGAAAGAAATACATTGAATGTGATGCTTGACCAGATTGAGTACGATGAAGAAAAGTGAAAAACCTCAATTGATTGTCACCTTCAATATAAGTTTCTTGAGAAATGATTACAATAGTGTCACTCTATAATAACTCTTCCTCTCTTTTAGTCATGAAACTCTCTCTAATCCAAGCTAATAAGAAGGCATGATTAAAAAGAAGACATGGTTAAAAAGAATGCATAAAGAAAACAAATAAAAATAAATATAGCAATTGAAGCAAGTAAAATAAAAAAAGAAAATTGAAGAAAAGAATAGAAGAACCTTTATTGAAGCTATCACCGTCAATTATAAGAACTCTTTCTTCTCCACAAAATAACTCTCAAACTAAATTTTAAAATTACACTTTAAATTTGAAAGAGAAAACTAAAGAAAACTATAAGCTTTGATCTCTCCTTGGAGATGCCTTTTCCTCTATGCTCTGCCTCTTTATTTAGTAGAAGTAGTGGATATACTCCTGATAGAAGTTGTGCAACCATCTTTAAAACTTGAATTTGAACTTTGGATATTAAGATAATATCCTATCTCTTGACTTGGGGAGCAAGCTATTTCTGAATTTGAATCCTCCCCTTATCTCTAAACTTGATTTGATTTATTCAGAATTTATGTAAAAATTCAATTCTGATGTGCAGCTTGTTGGCATGTTGATTGCTGAATATGACTTATCAAATGATGGAATTGAAAATAGTGATCAATATAAGAATTATAGCTCTTTAAGTCCGCTTTCTGGGTCAGCTTGAATCATCAGATTTAAGTTCTGTAGCGAAAGTTATGCTCAAAATGCTAAAAGGTATGCAGTCTGAATCCGAGTCTAAATTGATAAAGAACTCCAAATTTTCTTAGATTTTCCTCCTTATCTCCAAATATGATTGCTTCATCTCATTTTTTGATCTTCTCTCTATCCATTTATCTTCAATGAAACTGATTGAGTCTTCAAAAATTCATCTTTTCCTTTGAATTTAGACTGGTATTGTCTTATCTAATATATCCGATCTTCAGATAAGATGGCTTCTAAAAGCTCTAGATTTGAATAGATTCCTGTTGATTTGAACTTTTGAATTTAATTGGATAGGATTTATACTTATCTTCTCTCTAGCATATCCTACATGAATTTAGACGTTAAGATAAGTGAGTTGTAGGAATTATTACAGAATAAATGTAAGAATGCAGTAACAATTATGCAATATATGTGTCCAAATACACCCCACACCTATCTTTTGCTCATCCTTGAGCAAAGTGAAGAAAAATTAAACTGACCTAACCTAACTCACTTTCGTAGGAATCACTGTTGCACTTAACACGTGCAACAAGCTGTTAAATCTCTAGGTTACCCCTAGAGGATGAGTTTTGTCTAGTGAGGGTTTTCAGTGGATTACACCCACAAAATCCATAAAGAAAAAGAAATAAAGTGTTAGTATTTTTTAAAAATACATTTTGAAAAGAAAACAAATATTTAAAGTATTTTTTTGGAAGAATTAAGCAATCTATAAGTCTTTGAATTTTCAAAACCATTCATTCTTAAACTTAGTCTTTATTCAAAAACTTGTTATCGATCAAGGTAAGGAGTTAAAATGTTTTTCTCATATAGTCTATTATTTTACCCTCAGTCATATGCATCTTTGTGACATGAATATTTTGACTAAGGGTTCTTCAACTCTAACTCTTATGCCTTATTATTATTAATTTTTTTTTCATTTATGGCTGTAATATCCTTAGCTTAGGCTTTCTAATTCGCCAATGTAACTAGCCTTAGTCGGTGACTCCCAAACCGGACGGTTTTAGGGTACCGGGTGAGAAAACACCCCAAGAATTTAGGACTCGAGCAAATAAGACCACAAAACAGAGGATTTTTATTTATGTGAACCACTTCCAGGCGTGAATACTTATGCTTTATGAGGCACAAATACCCAGCTTAATCAGATGATTTTTTATATTATATTATTTATAATATATATATTTTATAAGGCATAAGAATATTTGTTTTAGAACCCTAAGTGTGTAAGTGTATAAAATATGCATATTTCATCAAGGTAAAAATAAGACTAAATTACTTTTTCAATCTTTCTTCCTAACCTCAAAATCAAACAAATAATTTCATTTTTACCAAGTAGAAGAAATCCTAATTATGATCCTTATATTCCTTAAAATTAATTTAATTTCTTATAAAAATAAATCAAAGTATTATTTTTATTTTCAAAATGTTTTTTAAAGAAAGTCTTTTTTTTTAATTAGTAAAGTTAGTATGTTAGTAAACCATCCCCCACACCTAACTCATGCATTGTCCTCAATGTATGAATGAAATGCAATATACATGAAAACGAATAAAGGAAAGGAAAATTATCACCTTAAGGTGGTGGTTTCGATAGTGGTCTCATTGAGCCAAACGTTTCTGCGTAATCTAGATAAAGTGAATTTTCATGGAACCCACCATCATGACCTTGTTGACACATTAAAAAGACAAACTCCCGTATAACTTTTCAACTGGTCAGAACGATGTCCAACTTGTCAACATCTACAAAAGACAAGCCGCGAACAAGCTGATGACCAACTCAACACATCCCGAGGACAAAGAAGAAGCTCAGGCCCGTTGATCTAGTGAAGCAGACAGGAGGCCAAATACTGCTTTTTGAGGCTGAGTCAGCTCAATAATTAGCCTCGCGTCAGCCCAAGGTGTTAGACTCACTCCAGAGGCTAAATTATCTTGCTTCACCTTGAAGCCCTTCAAAGCTCAGTAACGAGCCATGTGCTAGCTTTGCCTGAAGCTCAACATAATTGCACAGGGCTAATTTCTTAGCTTCGCTGAAGCCGTGACAGCTCTGATTAAGAGCTTTTAGCCCCGCGTGTAGAGCTAAACCTAACCTCACACGAGGCTACATCCAGCCTCGCACAAGGCTTTCTACGCCTCTACGAGAGGGCTGGCCAGGTCAAACCTTTGACCTATTATTTAGTGGGCTAACCCCACTATGTTAGTGGGGTTAATATCACTTTAAGCGGGCGGTTACATCCGCCTACTTCACCCCACGTTCAATAGAACGACCGGGTCAGTAGGCCATTTTAGGCTCACGCGAACCTATCTAGCCTCGCATGCGGTTCACATTTAGCCTAGCGCGAGCGTTATAACCTCGCGCGAAGCTCAAAACAACCTTAGGCGCGAGGCTAGCTGACTATTGTTAGTCGTGGCTGAATTCTAGGGGCGGTTACACCCCTCAAAAGCCTATAAACAACTCATTTGAGAATGAGCTCGGGGCAGTGATCACACACATGCGTTGCATGTTTTCATATCATATGTGTCACACTTCTGCATTTTTATTTAAATAAATTTCTGATATTAATGTATTTCATGTTTAATGGTGTGTAGGGTAGTTAAGGAAGAAAAAAGAAAGATAAACAGATTTATTCAATTAAATTCAGAAGTTCGAAAGAAAGGGGATCGATTCAAATCCAGAGGTTCTAAAGGCCATCTTATCTGAAGATCGGGTATATCAGATGAGATAATATCATTCAAATTCAAAGGAAAAATAGATTAGAAGAAGATCCTATCAGTTTTATTGACGATAAAGAGATAAATCGTCAAATGTAAAGCTGAAATTCAAAATCCAAAGGGATAATGGATAGAGAGAAGATCAACGGATGAGATGAAACAATTTAGACTCCGATTCAGACTAGATATATTTTAGTATTTGAATTATAACTTTCACTACTAAAACTCAAATCTAATGATTCAAGATGACATAGAAAGAAGACTTAAAGGGTTACAACTCTTACGTTGATTACTGTTTCTAATTCTATCATTTCATAAGTTATATTCAGCAATCAACACGCGAACAAGCTGCAGATCAGAATTGAATATTCACATCAAATCAAGTTTGGAGATAAAGGGAGGATTCAAATTCAGAATAGCCAACTCTCCCTATCTTTTGACTCGTTTCCTTATCCATTTCTATTCTATAACTATCCCTCACATTAGAGGCAGAGGGAGGGGAAGCAGAGAATAGAATAGATTTTTGTATAGGTTTAACCTAGGTTCTTCTTTCTTTTAATGTAATTTTTATTTTTCTTTATGTAACTGAGAGGAGATAAGAGTTTCATGGAGGAATGAGAAAGGAGCATGTACTGAGAGTGATACCAGTGTAAGTATTCATCTTTTCTTTCGTTGTTATTTAATCGAATCAAAACTTACTTTTTCTTCTTTATTCTTATTTTTATTTGCTTTCCTCTGATGTGTTTATAATCCAAGTGAATCCAATAGCCTCGAGACTGCTTCGCTATTGCAAGTGCCCTTAATGGCCTATGGTGATGAACAACCATTCCTTTGTTAGTTTAGGTTGCCCTTTTATTCATAGTGTAGATCGGGAAAGGAGAAGATCCTACACACCATGCTTGATCGCCTTCAAAGACTAGGTAAGTCGTGGCGACGGATCCAAGGTATATGAGCACGAAAGAGGTAAGTAAGAATTTTTATTTTTTTAATTCTTAATTTAAAATTCTACTCCAAAATCAACATTCTCCTCTTTATTTAGTTTTTTTTCCTTTTCTTTTGAAAATAAAATAACAACAACAACATCATCATCATCATCTTTTCTTTTACCATCTTCTTCACATTTTCTAACTTAACCTTTTTATTTTCTTTTTTCTAAAACTGAGAAGAAATTCCAAACATGTTTTTGTAAACTCAAAAAGAAACGAACTTACTTAAAAGCTTCCATCGCTAGTCCCTCATTGTGGATCATGACCCGGATAGCCACTTGCTACGCGGTAGCATTGAGTACCTTGCACATTTTAATCTTAATTTCTAAACTATTATTTTCTATGTACAGGTTCCAACTCAATTAGGAAGGCAAGCAGGGAGGGAGAAACATGGAGGCAATCAAGGCAGGGTAGAAGAGACAGAAGAGGAAAAGTAGAGAGAGCATCAGGCATGAAGCATCGAACCTAAAGGCATCAAGGGAGCTAGTAAGGCTAAGTTTTCCTTGTTTCCCAGAAGCTTCAAGTAATTATTTCTCTAAGTTTAGGGTGTTAATATCCTAAGGCCTTCCTCTCTTTCAAGGAATCTCTAGAACCATGCGAGAAGGAATTTTCAGGCAATAGCTTTCAAAGATCGATTGCTCACATCGTCAACGGGACAAAGTGATCGTGCGTTGATCAGACTCCCACCGACACATGTTGACTGATTTTTCCTGCACAGAAAATAATGAATATTAGATTTAAGAATAGATCGTGCGAGGAATCAGTTCTAATCCGCGGTAGCAGGGCTATGCGGGTCGTGATCCTCAAGGAGGGACTGCGATAGAAGCGTTAAGCAAGTTAATCTCTAAAATTTATCTTTTTTTTTTATTATTAGTAGTGGTATTTACAATGGATGGTATTTACAGTGAAGTGGAAAAGAAGAATTTAGGAAGATGTGGATCTAAACTAAGGAAGAAAAGAAAATAAAAGAAAAGAAAGGAAAACTTATCTCTTTATTTGCTTGCCGTTTGAACCGTTGCGATGATTTCCCTTTTCTTGGAAGGCGTACAAGCAGGCTTATGGGATCGTCCGCCTTCTTAATCTACTCTACGAAATAAAACAACAAGCTATGAAGACTTGTTCATCGCCATGGGCCGTCAAGGTTCCTTTTTCGGCTAGGTAGTCTCAAAGCGTCAAGTTCTCACGGTTTGCAAGTCATCGGAGAAAGAAACAATCACATAAAATAAAAATAGAAGAACAGAGATTAAACAAAACTAGAGAAACAATAACACAAGAATAAAAATAAAAAGAACAAAACGAACCTCGAGTTGATTTATTTAACAATGGTGGAAAAGCAAAACTTACACCGATTGTCACCCTCAGTACAAGTAGATCTCCTTCCTCCATGAGAACATCCTCTCCTCTCGGTTTACAAAAAGAAAATAAAAATTTACAATGGAATCTAACCTAAAACCTAAAAACCCTAGCTTTTGGCCCTTTGCTGGACGCTGGACACCCTGTTCGTTGCACTTTGCAGGGATATTTATAATGCAGAAGGTAGTAGAGTCCAGAATGAAGTCCTCCACGAAAACCTGTCCCTGGATAACTCTGAAATGCCGCGGAAACGCGGCTTTTGCCGCGCCTCCGCGGCAATCTGGTGGCTTCTGGCCACGCGCTTTGGCGCGTGGCCTCTCCTGGTCCGTCCCTGTGGGCTTCTGCTTCTGGAATTTTAATCCTGGCCTTTTAAATCTGGATTTTCGAGGTAACTTGGTAATCAAGTTACTCTTAATCCAGATTTCTTCAAATTTTCTTCCACGAAATTCCTTCTCATCTTTGGCTTTTATGCTCATCCTGCAAGAGTTTAGGGTTGGGTAGAATTCTATCCTTCCCTCAACTTTAATAATTGCAACTTTAGCCCTTGCATAATTGCACTTTGACAATTGATATTTGCACTTTGACTCTTGGGCTTCAAATATGGGCTTGGATCTGGGCTTTTGGGCTCTTTAGGCTTTATTTATTGTTAACATAACTATTCGAGGCCTGCACACAATAAATAATAAAATATTAATAATTATGCAGAATTAAATGAATAAATATGAAAATGTGATGGTAAATATGATGATAAAAATGCACTTTTGACTACCAATCACACCCCCACACTTATCTTTTTGCTCGTCCTCGAGTAAAAACAAAGAAAAGAAAAAGTTAATCTAACCTAACTCACTTTCGTAGGAATCACGATTGCACTTAGCACGTGCAACAAGCCGTTAAACCTCTAGGTTACCCTAGAGGACGAGTGTTGTCTCGTGAGGGTTTTCAGCGGATTACACCCACAAAATCCATAAAAAGGAAAATATTTGAATTATATTTGAAGAGCCTAAGTAGTCTATAAGTTTTAGGATCCTCGTTTTTATTCATTCTTCAAACTTAGTCTTTATAAAGTTAATTGTTTTCCATTTTAGGTAAGAATTAAAATTGAATTTCTAATATAGTCTTTTTCATTACCAAAAATCATATGCATCCTTATGTTTTTACTAGGAATTCCTTGACTTGGACTCTCATGCCTCTTTATTGTTTATATATATATATATTCTTTATTTTTTTTTGATATGTATAACTCATCTAATTTTCTTTCGTGTAAGTACCAAGGCTTCTTGAGGCCCTAATACCTAACTAATTGATTATTAGATGTGTTAATACATATGAGTAATTTTTCCTTAGTTCCCTCGGACTTTCTAATCCACCCATGTAGCGAACTTTAAAGTCGGTGACTCCCAAACCGGTAGGTCTTAGGGCACCAGGTGAGAAAACACCCCGCGGACTCAAATTCGAGTGAACTAGGCCACAAAACTAAGGTATTATTTTTTTTTTTTATTTTTTATTTTTTTGCATTCACCTTTAGGCGTGAATACTTATGCTTCTTGAGGCACATGTATCCAGCTTTATTAGTGATTTTTTTCTTTTTTTTTTTTTTTATATATGAGGCACAAGGGTCTTTGTCTTAGAATCCTAGATATGCATTAGGTATGCAATATTCATTAAGGTAAAAATCAAGACTAATTATTTATTCAATTTCTCTCCTATACCTAAAATTTAAACAATTTATTTATTTTGACCAAGTCTTTAGAAATCCTAATCATGATTTTCCTAATCCTTAAAACTAACTTAGATTTCTTTCAAAAATAAGTCAAAATATTTCCTTTTTATAACATTTTTTTTTAAAAAATTTTTTTTTTAGATTTTTTTTTTTTGCAAATTTTTGTTAGTTTCTACCTATGTTAGTATGTTAGTAAAGCCCACCCCCACACTTATCTCATGCATTGTCCTCAATGTATGAATGAATGCATATATGCATGAAACTGAACAAGGGAAGGCGGAAAATTACCTTAGGGTGGTGGTTCCGGAGGTGGTCTAATTGGTCCACGAAATGCGGCCCAATCAAGATAACAGATAATTTGGTGGAACCCACCAGAAACTTTCCTTACATAACCCACTAAAATGTATGTGTGATCATTTTTTAAAATTTCCACCCCATCAAATTTCCAAATTTCATAATAAATTTCAGAGTTAATTGTCTCAATCTCCTTGTCCCAAAATGGAGTATGAAAGGATGAAATTATTGACTTGGACATTATAGGTGCGGGAACGAATACCGACTCAGGGAAGATGCTCAAATCAAGTAAGGGCTCAGGAGTCGGGCTAGGTTCAAGAATTGGATCCAAGTCAAGAAATTGAAACTCAAGTCCATAATCTTCTTCCCACAATGGAATGTGACCTAATATAGATGATATCTCTTTACTTCCAATATTAAGGAATTCTAGCTCATCGCCATACAATTCTTCAAAACTAAGGTCAACATCGTCCGTCAGAATTGTACAATCAATTTCAGAAGTAAAGAGATTGTGAGAATCTAGGTCATGTTCAAGTTCTAATTCGGGAAAGGGAAAACTTGCCAAGTTATCAGTATTTGAAGTTTCGGCAAGTTCACATGATGGTACTGAATTAGAATCTTGTTGTCCAAAGCAACTTGGTTCGTCGGATTTAAAAGAGTGGTCAGCGATATCAGAATCAGCCGGACGGAGAGAACGTAAGCATTGAACCATCAAATCTATGTCATGATCACGGGCTAATTGAGCCTCAGTCATGGCATCAAGCATCCCTTCATAGTCGATAGGTGCTTCTTGTTGAAAATAGGAAGGGTACTCGTGATAAAGTTGTGAGTCGGTGGACTCACGTATCATCATGTCTAAAATTGATGGTGATTTTTGCTTGGACTCATTCCTACTCATCATTTCCAAGATAGATGGATTTCTATTCTGAATGGGTGGATCAGAGTATGAATCTTGGGAATATTGTGGACAAGGTGGATACGGAGGACAAGGTGGTTGAACATTAGACTCGGGGGACTCGAAACCCCATGAACTCTGTGACGAGTTGAAATTATTATGAAAGTTATAGTCATAAGATGGAGGGTGTGGGTTATATTCATTCGGATAAGACCATTCCGGCACACTAGATTGGTCAAAATTAGGGTATGCCGGGTTGGTAATATCCGAATAATAGTTAGGGGTGTAATATGGATTAAAATTGGAATTATTATTATATGCCATATCACACCAACACAAACAACACAAACAAATAAACAAACAAAAAAAAGAAAAATTCTAACCTAAGTTAGGGTAGACCTATGACCTAGACGACTCCTAACTGGTTAGACTTTCCACGGGAGGTCGGGTGCAGACTTTGACCACAAGTTAATCAGCCAGGTCAGGGCAAGAGTGGTGGGAGGTTTTCCGTCAAAGACGTTCCTTAATTAAATAACCACCAATCTTCGGGCTTTCGGCCCTCAATCCCTTTCCTAGACACTGATTTGGCAAGAGTCAACTTCCAGCACTGTTCCCCCTTAGGATAATCTCCTATTGAGTCCGAGATGTCCCTAGGGCCAACGTCTACTCTTTTTTTAGTTAGGCTTGGGTTAGTGAGTGCTTGGGATATGATTTTTGGGCTAAGGAAGGGTGATGAAATCCCCACCTTATCTTGTTAATGGGTTATGCCCTTAAGATGAATTAGTGCAAGTGTACAAGATAAACAAATAAGATTCACTCAAAGCAGAAAATCAACCAAGAGATGAGTCCTATTCTACATGCAATGCGTACGTACCTTGCGTCTCCAGCACTCTTCAACAGTAAATAAAAATAATTGAAAAGACACGTGCCTAATATGCAAACGTCTAATCAAATTTTATTTTTAACAACCAATAATTTACTGTTGAATTATTAGCAATTTACAGGTATATCACAGAACAAAACAGAATAGAGCAGTAAGCAGTAATCTCAAATTTCAGCAATCTGCAAAAAAAACTGAATTAGTAGTTCACTGCACTTGCCGCGGATCCGCGGCTCTGGCCGCGTTTCCGCGGCAAACTTGCAGGCCCTCGTGCTCTGCCTTCGAGGGCAGAGGCACTGGGTTGCTGTATGTCCTTGCTGCTGCTCTGTTTCTGTTTCCTGTTCTCCAAACCTGCAAACAGAAAAGAATAAAGAATTAGTTAAAAATTAAATTTTTGTTTTAGAGATAAACTTACCGTCCCTCCCCGGCAACGGCGCCAATTTGTTGACTGATTTTTCCTGCACAGAAAATAATGAATATTAGATTTAAGAATAGATCGTGCGAGGAATCAGTTCTAATCCGCGGTAGCAGGGCTATGCGGGTCGTGATCCTCAAGGAGGGACTGCGATAGAAGCGTTAAGCAAGTTAATCTCTAAAATTTATCTTTTTTTTTATTATTAGTAGTGGTATTTACAATGGATGGTATTTACAGTGAAGTGGAAAAGAAGAATTTAGGAAGATGTGGATCTAAACTAAAGGAAGAAAAGAAAATAAAAGAAAAGAAAGGAAAACTTATCTCTTTATTTGCTTGCCGTTTGAACCGTTGCGATGATTTCCCTTTTCTTGGAAGGCGTACAAGCACGGCTTATGGGATCGTCCGCCTTCTTAATCTACTCTACGAAATAAAACAACAAGCTATGAAGACTTGTTCATCGCCATGGGCCGTCAAGGTTCCTTTTTCGGCTAGGTAGTCTCAAAGCGTCAAGTTCTCACGGTTTGCAAGTCATCGGAGAAAGAAACAATCACATAAAATAAAAATAGAAGAACAGAGATTAAACAAAACTAGAGAAACAATAACACAAGAATAAAAATAAAAAGAACAAAACGAACCTCGAGTTGATTTATTTAACAATGGTGGAAAAGCAAAACTTACACCGATTGTCACCCTCAGTACAAGTAGATCTCCTTCCTCCATGAGAACATCCTCTCCTCTCGGTTTACAAAAAGAAAATAAAAATTTACAATGGAATCTAACCTAAAACCTAAAAACCCTAGCTTTTGGCCCTTTGCTGGACGCTGGACACCCTGTTCGTTGCATTTTGCAGGGATATTTATAATGCAGAAGGTAGTAGAGTCCAGAATGAAGTCCTCCACGAAAACCTGTCCCTGGATAACTCTGAAATGCCGCGGAAACGCGGCTTTTGCCGCGCCTCCGCGGCAATCTGGTGGCTTCTGGCCACGCGCTTTGGCGCGTGGCCTCTCCTGGTCCGTCCCTGTGGGCTTCTGCTTCTGGAATTTTAATCCTGGCCTTTTAAATCTGGATTTTCGAGGTAACTTGGTAATCAAGTTACTCTTAATCCAGATTTCTTCAAATTTTCTTCCACGAAATTCCTTCTCATCTTTGGCTTTTATGCTCATCCTGCAAGAGTTTAGGGTTGGGTAGAATTCTATCCTTCCCTCAACTTTAATAATTGCAACTTTAGCCCTTGCATAATTGCACTTTGACAATTGATATTTGCACTTTGACTCTTGGGCTTCAAATATGGGCTTGGATCTGGGCTTTTGGGCTCTTTAGGCTTTATTTATTGTTAACATAACTATTCGAGGCCTGCACACAATAAATAATAAAATATTAATAATTGTGCAGAATTAAATGAATAAATATGAAAATGTGATGGTAAATATGATGATAAAAATGCACTTTTGACTACCAATCAACACACTTTCCCAGAAATCTCAGAGGAGATCTACTTGTAATTTTTCTTTTAATTACTTAAATTTCGCTCCTTAATTCTTTTTGTAAAATTTTCTTTTATCACATTATCAATGTAAAACAAGATGGCGACTCCGCTGGAGAATTATTTCTCCATTGTTGAGAATCAAGTGTCGCAACGCGACGATCAGACCCTTAGATCTATTGCTGAAACATTGGTTATTCACTTTGATCAAGAGAAGTTCGAACAACTTCATTCTGGCGGTGGCAAAGTCCCCTACATATGCGCAAGCACAGGAAAGTTAGCGTAGCCAAAATACGCTTGGCTATTTCTAGGAAGCAAGTCTTTGTTGAGACTACTGAGGTTCTCCACGAACCTAATTCTGCCTCATGTGAGGCTAAATAGGCTCCCTGTGAGCCTAAACTAGCTCTGTGCGAGCCTGCCACAATCTTAAATGGACTAAGTTAGCCCTGCGCCAGCGTGTTACCGTTGTGCGCAAGCCTTTAAGGGTTCCATGTGAACCTAAAATAGTCTTTGCGAAGGCTATGCGGATTGCAAAGTCCACCCTTGCCTCTCTCGAATCAGCTTCTCATGAAGCTAAGATAGTCTTGGATTACAAGACTCCCTCTGCTCCTTAGCTGAGGCTAAAGCTAAAGCACCTTGTGCTTACAGTGAGGCTACTGCAGCCCCGTCTTAATAACACTCTTGGGCAGTGTTAAAACTGTCGCATGCGAGGCTAAGACCAGAGCACCTGTGCGTGCTAACAACGTCTCTGATCTAGCGTCGCTCTCAGCACCAAGTGCTAACATACTCTACCATGAGGATAGAGGTAAAGCACAACTAACTGCTAATAGTGAGGCTCTTCTGACCTCGCTTGCGAAAAAACTCTGCACGGCAGAGCTAAGTTTGCCTCCAAGGGCAGGACTTAAATAATAACTTCGTCTTGCGAAGTTACTCTTTCAGGTGAAGCTATCTTAGCTTCGCCTATAGACAAGAGGAAAGCCTTTAAGACTAGGCCTAAGGCTTCTTAGCCCAACAGGGCTAACTTTCAGTCTCCTCGGGTCTCTGTGATGGATAGGTTGGGTCCAATTAACACAGACTTGAGAAATTATCTGAGCACAAAGTAAAAGTTTTGCTCAGAGGAACCCGCTCACATCTCGTCCTCCGAATACGGACAAACAGGGTGTCAACTTGTGAGGTACACTCCGTCCATTGCTGCCTGGGAAAGGTCCAAATAGTCGCTACTCCAAGTCATCGGTGAATATCGACCCAGACTGTTGAGAAGGCCAAGCCCCAGAAAAAGAAGGCAACAAAGGTAACCCATCTCGCAACCGCCTTTGTTAACATGATAAGCAGAGGGAGGGTTCTTTTTTGGTCCCGAAGATGGAGACGAGGAACTTTCACTCCTCTACCCAGCTCCCTGGACTCTGACTATAGCCTCAGCTTGAGTCAGGTTCTGGTGAACCAAGAGGGGGCCTTCTAGGGTACTCGCTTTAGGGTAGCAATACCTTATGATTATGAACAACCTTCTTCGTCAATTGGAGCCGTGTCGCCTACACAATTGAGAAATCTTTTCCAATTGTCAGATGGTAAGGAGGAAGCCAACGGACATGCCTCTTCTGCCATAATTAGCTCGGTGTGGACGGGTCTCGCGTCTGCTAATATGGCCGACAACAATAATGATGACCTTCATCGGCGGATGGAGGCACAAGAGCAGACTTTCAGGGCTCAGCAAGAAGCCTTGGATAACATTCAGTAGATGCTTGCTCAGCTCCTGACTAACCGGAATCAACAATCATAACGATGAGGAGCATAACAATGATGAGCGTCCTAAGACCGAGAAGTCTAAGGAAATCTCTTCAATTGATGTGAGGTCATTAAAGACATCCAGGCTTAGATTGCTAGAAGGATGAGCTGAAAAAGTTGGGGATGACTCGTCCTTACACGCTGGAGTGGGATTCAGTACCATATTGATCGAAGTTCAAGCCACCTACGTTGCATACGCATGATGGTAAGCGCTCGCCCAACCAACATATCTATTACTTCCGATCTCAAACTGGTAATATGATAGATAATGATACCATCATGATAAGACTGTTCATTGGCACCCTTCAGAGGGTAGCATTTGACTGGTTTAGGAGCCTTCCTAGCGGCTCCATAAATTCTTGGATTGACTTAGAAACTCAGTTTCTCTCTCGATTTTATGAAAATGACACCGAGGTGACTATGGACAAGCTCCTTTCAACAGTCCAGAAAGGAGGAGAATCTGTGTGGGAATACATTAAGAGGTTCCGCAACTTTTCACTCATGTGCCCTGCAAGTATATTGTTACCCATGTTACTCCAAACATGCCGGCATAACTTCTTGTATAGAATAGAAGTTCATATGGGAGCGGTCAAAGCCCATACATGAAAGGAGCTTGTTGAGCAAGCTGAGATAGCCGAGAAATCAGCTTAAATGTTTGAGCCCTCAATCTCTAAGAACTAGTGGGGGGTTAATACCAAAGGGCGCGATGCAGCTCAATCTTCTCAATTAAAAGGGAAGGAAACCATGGACGTTGAGCTATCAGGGACGACACTACCAAAGCAGAAAAATAACATCAATGACAATCAGGAATTTAAATTCTTGCCAAAGGTGTGTTGGCCCAGAGGCCCTTCACTCTAGTTTTGATGATGATTAACTCATGTAGTTATAGTTTACTAATAATCTTGTGATATTTAAGATATTAGTAGGTGATTAGCTTCAACAAAGGTATTTTGGAGCTTTCACATGGTGATTCAAGAGCTCGAGTATCAAGTTCATATCTAGCACTCGATTGGGGTCAAGCTCGGTAGATCACGTTTGGATCGAGTCGACTTGGAGACGGAGTTCTACAAGAAAACTTCGGTTTGTTTAGTTTAGTTTGTTTAGATCTCATTGTAAAGATTAGATAGTATTGATATGCTCAACTTCACAACACACACATGTTTTTAGTTTAAGGTTTCATGTTTTGGTTTTCGGTTTAACCGATCTTGGTTTTCATGAATAGATAGAATCAAAACAAGTTTACATGATTTAATGTATATTAGATTTGATCTATATACATCTATACTTCATATACTTAGAAGAACTTATTTTGATAAGCCTATTCATGTGTTTGGAGTTTTGTATTTAAACAAAACTTATTTTTGAATTTAATGTCAAAAACATAGATATAATATCTTTCATGTATATTGGATTTTATCCATATACAATATGCTTCAAAGTTGTTTCAATATCATGTTTTTGTATTTGCATAAGTTTTGGAGAAAACGATTTTCCATTTCAAAAATCCTAGTTTCGGAAAATACGGATTTTGGTTTAAGGCAAATTTTCTATCTCACAAAAATGGTTCAAATAGTTTGAAATATGTGTTGAATTTTTATTACACATATTTGTATTTCAAAGATATAATAAGAACTGATTTTTGTGGAATTTATGTGTTTTTATGGGATTTAATTAAAGATAAAACATCAAGTTTTTAAATCCTATATTAGGTTGGACTGGCTGTCTGCCAGTCGACCGGGCCGGTCGACCGGAGCAGAAGTCGGTCGACTAGTCCGGTCAACCGACGTGCACAGGACGTGCACGCAGCCAGGGCTGGTGGGCTGGTCGACCGGGCGGTCGACCGTCCAGAGAGCTCTGCTATCTGGAAATGGCCCCGGTTGACCAGGCCGGTCGACCGGCAGAGAGCTCTGCTCTCTGTATCTAGTCTCGGTCGACTGGGCCGATCGACTGGAGGTACAACGGTCAAATTTTTGACCGTTGGGGCCGGTCGACCGGCCGGTCGAATCTGCCCTTTCCAGCTGCTAACGGGCAGATTCATTTGGAGTTATAAATACCCCCCCATTTGAGTTGGTTTTTAACAAGTTTTTCAAGAGCAAAAATTCTCATTCTTTCTAGTGTTTAATACAAGTTTTCAAAAGAGTTTTTAAGCTAAAAAGATTTATCTTTTATTTGTTTTCAAGGGTTGGAAAAAGCAAAGAAAAATAGAGATTTGGGATATTTATTTTGTTCTTCATTTCTATCAAATTCTAGTTGCTTTCTCAAGTATTTTTCTTTGTGATTTGATTTTCAACACCTTGATTTCTCACACTTGAGCTATCATATCTATCCTATCTTTTAGGATCTTGTTTAGTGAGAAAAGATTTGGTTTGTGGTCTTTGTGATCACCTTGTGTTGTAAACCTCATTTCCTTGCTGTTGATATCCCTCTTGTGTAGAGGTGATTGTAGAGGTTGAGTTGGAATCCCTCTAAGTGTAGAGGTGATTGTGGTTGTGTGGCCTTGAGACTAATCCCTCTAGTGAGAGGTGGACTGTTGTTTGGCTAAGTGCCTATCCCTCATTTGTGAGGTTGATCTCGTGTTGGCTTTATGCCTTGCCTCTAGCGAGAGGTTGTATTGGTTGAGAGAGGAGTTGTGTACTCCCAAGTTGTATTTGCCTAAATCCTCAGTGGAGGTTCTCTGTGTGGGAAGTCCTATGTGGACGAGTTAGTGGAAATCCTTCTGTGTGAAGGCGGGGACGTAGAGCTGCGTGCTCGAACCTCGAAACATATCTCGGTGTTTGCGTTTGATCCACTTTCTCTAACTCTCTCTCTTACATTGTGCATTGATTCATATTGTTCATATCATATACATGCTTGGTTTGTTTGTGTGCCATACTTGTGTTAACCAAGAGAGCTTCATATGGCACCTCAACTTTATTCAGAGGAATTAAGAGGAGTTAGTTCAGAGCCCTTCACTGGGAATTCGGCTACACTCTTTGGTTACACTAAGTGTATTGCATTAAGTTTTTAATTTCGCATCATTTGTCATTAGATTAGCCTTACACCTATTCACCCCCCTCTAGGTGTACTTTCAATTGGTATCAGCGCCTACGCTCCTGATATTAGGTTTAACCACCTAGGAGTGTGATCTTGGTTAGCTAATCTAGATTTGCTTTTGCACACTTATATTATTTACACACACTCATGGATTGCTTGACCCCTCCTATGTTTGATGTTTCTAACATTGACATGTGGAAATTTAGGATGTCCATGTACCTAAAAACCTAGGTTTGCATGTTTTCCTTGCCGCTACCAAGAAATCCTATCTTGGAAATAGCAAGCATATAGAGGCCAATGCACAAGCCTTAATGGCACTTAGAAGCATGCTTAACAAAGAATATTTGTTTATGGTTTCTCATTGTGATTCCGCCTTTGCAGTGTGGAACACGTTGACCTCTCCCGCGCTCTAAAAGACGAATCATGTGGAGATGGAATCTAGTGGAGGAGAATCCGAACAACGTTGCTTCTTGATCCAAGAGAATGACTCCCTTGAGGTATATTCAGATACTCAACTAGATGATAGTTCTAGTTCTTCTTGTAATGAGTGTATGGATACACATGCTTCAAATTATGAACTAGCTATAGGTTGTGAAAAATTGTTAGAAAGACATAATCTCTTGAAAAAGAAAAGTCGTGCATTAAAAGAAGAAAATAAAAATTGTCTTCTAAACTTGATGTTATTTTGCAAGAACGAGATGAGATCTCAAATGAGAGGGACTCTTTGAAATCCCAACTTGAACTTGCCTTAAAAAAAATGAAATTTTGAAAAATAAAAATGATTGTGACATTGTTTTGAAGAAAAATGAGGCTTTATCTTCAAAACTTGATTTTGTCGTAAAAGAAAATGAATCTTTAAAAAATAAGATTATTTCTATTTCAAAGGATTTGGATTTGATTTCTAAGAAAAATATTTCTTTGAAAAATGATATTGATACACATGTTTGCCATGCTAGTGTAGCTTCATCATCTAGCATATCTATTGCATGCACCACCTCTTCTTCTATTATTGAAAATGATATTTGTAATTTAAAGAAGAGTGTTGATTGTTTGGGCTCCACATTGAGCCAATGTGCCATGAAACACACACGGTTGGAATCCATGTTTCAAAAGAAACAAGTTCCAAATATGCATGCACACAAATCATGACATACACATGCTCCTCACGTTCACACTCATAACACTATGTATGCTCATGTGTACACTTGTACATATTGTGGACGTAAGAGCCACCTTGTTAAGTTTTGTTATGATAGAATACATGATGCAAATTTAGCAAATAAATTTGTTTGGGTTAGGAAAGGAGCTAACCCCATGGACCCAATAGAGTTTGGGTACCAAAGACCACCCCTATGATATTTGATGTAGGTGTGGCCTCTCACTTGACGTGAGAGTGATGGTGCGTTGAGGTAGATGCGTTCTGAGCTTAAAGGTAACAATTTTGGATGCATCACTTTCAAGGGGAGTTTGGTAGGAGGACCATCTTGGTTTGGAGACCTAGAGATGTGCCCTCATAATTTTGGTAACTATCTCTTACTCCCATTTATGATTACATGCTTCAATTATTGATTTTAGCATGTTTTGATGTTTCATGATTATTATGATAAATACCATGATAATTAGACCTATGACATACATGTATAGTATTTGAGATACACCCATGTTTATATGGACCCATATTTTGTGTTCTCACCATAATTTAACTATTGTGTATATCATAGCTCTAATAACATGTGCATTTACCTAATGATCATGTTGATTTATGTAACATTTTATGCTTCATGATTTGATTACATGTTTAGATGTTAGTTTTCATTAAAACTTGAGTATATACTTGTACAACTAGTGAGCCACAAATAGATTATTAAATGTTTATACTTGATTGCTCATTTGTACTCATTAGATATACTAGTATAGCCTAGTTTTGATGATTAATGCATTTTGACTTGTATTCCCTATTTTTGTGCATATTTTTCATATTTGTGATTAGCTTCATGTATATGTCCATTTTTGTCTAAACTAATAGTTATACATATACATCCTTGAGCCACTTGCCTTCATGCATATATTTTTGTGGAGTCGTTCATGTTTGGATATGTATGTATACTCTAGTTTGTACAAAACATACATATGCCTTGAAGTTGCATTATTGAAAATTAAATTTCAATGATTTTCGTGTTTTTGTTTTAAGGAATTTCACATTGAGCTTAATTGCCTATTTTCATGACTATGTCTTTCACACAAAACTTATACACTCACATTATTTGATGTTTTCTCATGATTTTATTTTCATAAGTATTATATGTGCTATATAGACTTTGAGTGTCATTGGTTTAGTGATTTTCATGTTTCATGGAATATATTCTTGTTTTATTCCTTGCTTGAAGGATTCGTGCTAGTTTACAATTTTATCATATAACTAGTTGCGTATTCTTCATTTTGATAGAGTTTTCAATTGTGCTAAAACTATTTTCAAACTTATTTTTGAAAATCTCTACCTATCAAGGGCGGTTGGTTGGGCGACCATGCCTTATATGCATTATTGAAAATCTATTTAAACATGTGCATGAAATGGGTGGGAGAGAGTATGAGTTATACACTTGATTCTCATTGTGTTTTCAATTAGTATCACAATTGATATTTATTTTGTATACTCATATTTATTTCTATATATGTATGCTTCAACTTCAAATAGTATCAATTTTGATTGGTATTTATATTTTCATACATATATATGTGTTTTGATTGTGCTTACTATATCTCTATATCTTTGAGCACAAATTTTATCATGCTAAGCTTGATTTAGTCCTTAATGATAATTATTTTTAAATTGATATCTTATACAAGCTTATGCATCATTTTCATTAGTATTTCATAAAGGGGGAGAAAATTCATGTTTTACTTTTCAATCGGTTTTGTTTTCAATTGGTATGTTACTCCCACTCTTTATGTTGAAAAATGATATCTTAGTGTTCATTTGGTTTCCTATGCTCCTAATGAAAATTATTTTCAATTGGTATATGTTTCATTTTCAATATTGGTATCAAGAATATTAAATTGATATTATTCTCTATTTGGTATCTCTATTACAAAATGATTTTAGTGTGTGACCAAAAAGATTGGTTTATATTTTTTCAATTGGTATCAAAAGTATAAAATATTTTCAATGGTACTAATTTTTACAATTGGTATCAAGATTACCTATATGTTTATATCTTTCAATTGATATCAAAATTTTTGTTGGTTTCTTCAAAATGTTTTGTTTATTTTCTATTGGTATCATAAGTTGGTATCATGATGTTTCGATGTATACCTTCATGCTAAATTGATATATTTTTTAATTGGTATCATTTTGATTTGTATTGCTTATATACAAGGGAAGCTTAACATCTTCTCTATATATAGATTCATGTTGAATATATGTCATATTGAAGTTATAGACCTTTCTTTGGTATGTAGTACACGTGTTAATAGGAGCTTCACATCTCCTTTTATACATTGCATATTATACTTTATGTGGTTAGGGTTTAGTCATCTCTTTTCATATAAATGCATGTATGCAGGGGGAGTTAACTTCACGTCTCTCGTCTTCATGAAAGTATATAGCATATCTACCTATATTGTTTTTGATTTATGTAAAAAGGGAGAAAAATATTGTTTATGCCCTTTGTTGTTTGTACCCCTTTGTTGATGAATTGACAAAAAGGGGGAGAGATATTTTGGAGTTTGATATATGTATGATTGTTTACATGTTTGTTTATATGCATGTTTGTCTAAATTTGTTATCTTTTACCATTGACATCAAAAGCATCTTTTGTTGGTATTGGTATCAAGAGCATCTTTTGTTGTTTTGTTGGTATCAAGAGCTTTTGTTGGTATCAAGAGTTTTTGTTGGTATTAAGAGCAACATTGCTTTTAAGAACATGTTTATTTAAAATTGATATCAAAAGCATGTTTATTTCATTGGTATAAAAGATCATGTTTGTTTCATTTCCTTGTTTTATGCATGTTTATGCATATCTATATTGAGCATTCATGATATATCTTTATTGTTTATTGCTATGCATGAGTTAAGGGGGAGCTTCTATGAAGCTTAACTTTAATCCATGCATATATAACTCCATGAGTTTTGTCATCATCAAAAAGGGGGAGATTGTTGGCCCAGAGGCCCTTCACTCTAGTTTTGATAATGATTAACTCATGTAGCTATAGTTTACTAATAATCTTGTGATATTTAGTTTCAGATATTTGATCAAGATATTAGTAAGTGATTAACTTCAATAAAGGTGCTTTGGAGCTTTCACATGGTGATTCAAGAGCTATAGCGTCAAGTTTACATCTAGCACTTGGTTGGAGTTAAGCTCGGTGGATCACGTTTGGATCGAGTCGACTTGGAGAGGGAGTTCTACAAGAAGACTTCGGTTTATTTAGTTTAGTTTGTTTAGATCTCATTGTAAAGATTAGATAGTATTGATATGCTCAAGTTCACAAAACACACATGTTTTCAGTTTAAAGTTTCACGTTTTAGTTTTCGGTTTAACTGATCTTGATTTTCATGAATAGATAGAATCAAAACAAGTTTACATGGTTTAATGTATATTAGATTTGATCTATATAAATCTATGCTTAATATACTTAGAAGAACTTATTTTGATAAGCCTATTCATGTGTTTGGAGTTTTGTATTTGAACAAAACTTATTTTTGGATTTAATGTCAAAAACATAAATATAATATCTTTTATGTATATTGGATTCTATCCATACACAATATGTTTCAAAGTTGTTTCAATATCATATTTTTATATTTGCATAAGTTTTGGAGAAAACGATTTTCCATTTCAAAAACCCTAGTTTCAGAAAATACGGATTTTGGTTTAAGGAAAATTTTCTATCTCACAAAAATGATTCAAATAGTTTGAAATATGTGTTGAATTTTTATCACGCATATTTGTATTTTAAAGATATAATAAGAACTGATTTTTATGGAATTTATGTGTTTTTATGGGATTTAATTAAAGATAAAACATCAAGTTTTTAAATCCTATATTAGGCTGGACTGGATGTCTGCCGGTCGACCGGGCCGGTCGATTAGAGCAGAAGTCGGTCGACCGGTCCGGTGGACCGACGTGCACAGGACGTGCACGCAGCCGGGCTGGTGGGCCGGTCGACCGGCCGGTCGACCGTCCAGTGAGCTCTGCTCTCTGGAAATGGCCCTGGTCGACCAGGTCGGTCGACCGGCAGAGAGCTCTGCTCTCTGTATCCAGTCTCGATCGACCAGGCCGGTCAACCGGAGGCACAACGGTCAGATTTCTGACCATTGGGGCAGGTCGACCGGCCGGTCGACCGGAAGGGCAAATCTGCCCTTTCCAGCTGCCAACGGGCAGATTCATTTGGGGTTATAAATACCCCTCCATTTGAGTTGGTTTTTAATAAGTTTTCCAAGCAAAAATTCTCATTCTTTCTAGTGTTTAATACAAGTTTTCAAAAGAGTTTTTAAGCCAAAACGATTTATCTTTTATTTGTTTTCAAGGGTTGAAAAAAGCAAAGAAAAATAGAGATTTGGGATATTTGTTTTATTCTTCATTTCTATCAAATTCTAGTTGTTTTCTCAAGTATTTTTCTTTGTGATTTGATTTCCAACACCTTGATTTCTCACACTTGAGCTATCATATCTATCCTATCTATTAGGATCTTGTTTAATGAGAAAAGATTTGGTTTGTGGTCTTTGTGATTACCTTGTGTTGTAAACCTCATTCCTTGCTGTTGATATCCCTCTTGTGTAGAGGTGATTGTGGAGGTTGAGTTAGAATCCCTCTAAGTGTAGAGGTAATTGTGGTCGTGTGGCCTTGAGCCTAATCCCTCTAGTGAGGTGGATTGTTGTTTGACTGAGTGCCTATCCCTTATTTATGAGGTTGATCTCATGTTGGCTTTGTGCCTTGCCTCTAGTGAGAGGTTATATTGGTTGAGAGAGGAGTTGTGTACTCCCAATTTGTATTTGCCCAAATCCTCAGTGGAGGTTCCCTGTGTGGGAAGTCCTGTGTGGATGAGTTAGTGAAAATCCTTCTGTGTGAAGGCAGGGACGTAGAGCTATGTGCTCGAACCTCGAAACATATCTCGGTGTTTGTGTTTGATCCACTTTCTCTAACTCTCTCTTACATTGTGCATTGATTCATATTGTTCATATCATATACATGCTTGGTTTGTTTGTGTGCCATACTTGTGTTAACCAAGAGAGCTTCATATAGCACCTCAACTCTTATTCAGAGGAATCTAGAGGAGTTAGTCCAAAGCCCTTCACCGGGAATTTGGCTATACTCTTTGGTTACACTAAGTGTGTTGCATTAAGTTTTTAATTTCACATCATTTGTCATTAGATTAGCCTTACACCTATTCACCCCCCCTCTAGGTGTACTTTCAAGGTGTACTCCTTAAAAGAGGAGCAGGTAGTAGAAATCTTCCATTTGCTACATAAGGGTAATAAACTCAAGTTACCTAAAGCTCGACGAGTGACCTAATGAAGTGGGGCATACAAATGATTCAAATTACTGCCTCTTTCATAGGATGGTACATCACCCTACCAGCAAGTGCTATGTCCTCAAAGACAAGATCCAAGCCCTGGTTGACGCCGGAGTTCTGACTCTCAAATTAGAACAAAAGAAAGTCACTGCTAACATGGTGACTCTTAACTTTGGGATATTCCTGAAGATGACTGTCCAAGATGGATTAGTCCCAATCCCTAAGGCAAGATTGGATGTCATTAACCTTGCGGCTGAATAGCAAAAAGCAAAGGACCTCATCCCGATAACGACAGAGTCTGGAGAAATCTTGTGGGTTCACCCAGATATTGTCAAAGATGAGCAATGGGAAACTAACAAGCCCAAGCTTAAAGGAAAGTCATGCAATGCTGTCTCCTTCACGATAGACGATGACTCTGTGACTGTCGCCTCTCTCAGCGACTCAGAGGCGGAGAAGCCTGCCTTAGCAGCACGGCCTTCCATACCGCAGCCAGTGGGTACTCGTTCTGGTAAACAGTACTTGTGGCAGTACGACCAGACACCTGACAGAGTTTCCCAACCAACAACGTCAGGAACCGATGCACCTGTCCAGGCCCCAGCGCCTAAGGACAAAGAAAAGCAGAAGGAGATTCACTTTGATGAATCCTTGAAAAAAAATTCCTTCCAGAGGACTCAATCTCCCTTCCGCTTTGACATATTGGCATGATTGGCCAATATCTCAGCTCGTATTACTCTGCATACTTATGGCAGTACGACCAGACACCTGGCAGAGTTTCCTAACCAACAACGTCAGGAACCGATGCACCTGTCCAGGCCCTAGCGCCTAAGGACAAAGAAAAGCAGAAGGAGATTCACTTTGATGAATCCTTGAAAAAAAATCCTTCCAGAGGACTCAATCTCCCTTCCGCTTTGACATATTGGTATAATTGGCCAATATCTCAGCTCGTATTACTCTGCACGAGCTACTCCACCTCTTCAAGGAGACGAGAGAGGCACTCAGGGACGCTCTTGCTGATTCGATATCATTTCTCACGCAAGTACCTATCCTTACAAAAGAAGATGGGGGCTTTGTGCCCTGATGTCCTCTGGTACAACAACAAGTGCCTTGCATCACATTCACCCCTGAAGATATGCTCCTCAAAGACAATCAACATGATAGGCCCTTGTACTATACATGATACATTGGGTCTACATATATCGAGAGAATACAAGTTGATCTTGGGTCCGCTTTAAGCATTATTCCAAAAGACTGCTTTATTTTCTTTTATCACACTGAATATGTTGTCAACCATGACTACAACCATATATAGCTTTAATGCCGGGAGTAGTCATCCTTTGGGCAAAATTCATCTTCAGTGTCAAATTAGGGACTTGAAATCAGAAGTGACGTGCTACGTCATTGACGATGACACGTCCTACAACCTTTTGCTCGGGCGACCTTGGATCCATGCTAACTGGATTATGCCTTCCACACTCCATCAATGCTTCAAATAAGTGGATAACAAGGCAATGGTTAGGACGGTCTTCGCAGAAATGCAACTATTCAAAGGGATAGAAAAAATACTCCATTGATTCCCTACTTTATAAAGAGAATGGTAAAGTAATAAAAAATCATTGCCTAACGACATCGATAGTGGCAATGAGGCAGACTCAGAATCAGGAGAAGATCCAATAGTTTCTTTTGATGAAGAAATGATTATAGCATATCTGGATGATCCTTATTGTAAAAACTCCGTCGACAATGGCAACGAATGGGTCCTTAATGAAAATGTTAATTTTGATTATTCCTTGTGTTGTAATGATGTAATAGTCCTATTGACATGAACTCCCTACACATGCCTCTGCCCATGTCGATGGCATGCATGCATATAGAAGAGAATGATGGGTCTGTATTTGTAGTCCCTCTTCCAAGAAGGACCAGCCGCCTATTATATTTAGCAGAGTTTGACATTGGATTACTCCATCCAACAACTCGGATGAAGACTTGGAGCCACCACAATTCTTTCACTATGCACGATCAGCGCACCGTATAATGAAAGAAATGGGAAATGATTTACGGCGATGGGAAAGCCTGAACTTTGAAAGAGGACGACACATCCCTCTACAACTTTTCCTACCAAAAGGAAAGCCGGCCAACTACTATGATTAGACTCGAAGGAGATTGGGGTACACCACTCCATCCGTTCAATCGGATTTGGAATCTGAAAAGCCTCTGCCGTCATATTCTTTGTATTCATCAGGTTAGGAATTCGATGTAAGCATGGGGTTGCCTTTAAGAAATTCTTCGTCAACATGATCTAGACCAGTCAGGTGGATCCAAAAGAGAACATGGGGCCATTCGACACTGATCCTTGGGATCAACAATTGGATCTTTAATAGGAGAAGCATTTTGAATGACGCGACCCTCCTACAGAAGATAAAGTAATTCAAATTGATGTTGGTTATCAAAAGCACCCGAAGCTCATCTCTATAAGGAAAAGTTTATCGCCAAAAGAGAAGCAAGACCTTATAGCCCTGATAAAGAAGTATATAGATGTCTTTGCATGGAGCTATGAAGACATGCCTAGTCTCGACCCTCAGGTGGTGATGCACCACATCAACATCTAGCCAGATGCTAAGCCAGTCAAACAACAACAACGATGGTTCCAACCTGATGTCATGGAGGCAATTGAAACCGAGCTGTAGAAACTCATCGAATGTGGCTTCATTCGAGAGGAACGGCACCGAGACTGGGTTGCTGAAAGATTCGAGTCTGTATTGACTTTTGTGATCTTTGTTACCTAAAGACGAATTTTCGTTACCCATCGTGGATGTCATGATTGACAACACATGTGGTTTTGAAAGGATGTCATTTATGGATGGCTTCTCAGGGTACAATAAAACCAAGTGTACCCGAATGATGAAAAACATACATCATTCCGAACATCATTGGGTGTGTTTTGCTATACAGTTATGCCATTTGGCTTAAAAAACGTAGGTGCCACCTACCAGCGTGCAATAAGCACAATCCTTCATGATCATTTGCGAAAGACAGTAAAGTGTTATGTTGACGACATTGCAATCAAAAGTCGCAACAAGAACAGTCATCTCCACGTTGAGAACAATGTTCGATCTCATGCAGGTTCACCAGCTAAAAATGAAACCGACAGAGTCTTTCTTGGGAGTTTCAGGTGACAAGTTCCTGGGATTCATTGTCACATCCAAAGGAATTCATCTTGACCCGAACAAGATCAAAACTATTCTGGACATGCAACCTCCAAAGAATCTAAAAGAACTCTGAGGTCTTCAAGGCAGGTTGGCTTACATCTGAAGGTTTATTGTAAACCTGTCGGGTCGCTGTCAACCATTTACGTGCCTAATGAAAGAAGGCGTATCTTTTGTCTGGGATGATGCTTGTCAAAATGTGTTTAAGGATATCAAAACATACCTCACTAAGCCTCCAGTCCTAGTATTTCCTATTGCGAGAAAACCATTCTTACTATATGTAAGGGCCATGGACCATTCTTTAGGTGCTCTGCCCATACAGAAAAATGATAAAGGCGCCAAGCAAGTCATCTATTATCTCAATAGTGTTGGCCCAGAGGCCTTCCACTCTAGTTTTGATGATGATTAACTCATGTAGTTATGTTTACTAATAATCTTGTGATTTTAAGTTTCAGATCATTTAGCAAGATATTAGTTGGTGTTTAGCTTCAACAAGGAGTTTAGAAGCTTTTCTTGGTGATTCCAGTGCCCGAGCATCAAGATCATACCTTTGCACTCGGTGGATCACGTTTGGGATCGAGTCGGCTTGAATGTTAAGATCGTCAAGAAGACTTAGGTATCCTAGTTTAGTTTAGTGTGTTTAGATCCATTTGTAAAACTTAGTATAGTTGATATGCTCAAGTGCACAATACACACACGTTTTATGATTTTTCGGTTTTTAGTTTAACCGATATTTGTTTTCATGAATAGATTGATCAAAACAAGTTTATATGTATAGTAGATGTATTCTTTCTATACATGCATGCTTAAACTTTCTAAACAAACTTATTTTGACTTTCCTATTCATGTATTGAAAAATCAAAGTTTGATAAAATACAAGTTTTAGTTTTTGATAAAAATGATTAGACACAAAAATAGTTCAAATTGCTTGATATTTGAGTTGAAATTTTTATCACATGTTTATATATCAATGCAAAATGTTAAAACTATTTTTGGGTATTTTTACAAAGACTTAAAAGATTTTTAGAAATATTCTTTACATGTGTTTCTGTCCAGAACAGTGGCTGACAGGCCAGGACGGCCGACCGCACGGGCCGACCGTACCAAGGGCCGGTCGACCCTTGCGGTCGACCGACGTGCACAAGCTTGTGCACGTTTGGCAGACACAGGAACGGTTGGCCGGGCGGCCGACCGGACCAGAGAGCTCTGCTCTCTTTTTCTGGCGGTCGGCCGGGCGGTCGACCGAGATGGCCCAACGGTCATAATTATGACCGTTGGCGGTCGGCCGGCCGGCCGACTGCAAGCCTGTCAGGCTGACAGATCAGCCTAACGGCTAGTTTTTTATTGGGGCTATAAATACCCCATCTCTTCATGGTTTTAACCAAGATTTTCTGAGCTAATTTTTCCTACTCTCTGGTTTTAAAAAGAAGTTTTCAAAAGAGTTTAAAGAGCAAAAAGATTCATCTTGTTTGTTTTTAAGTGTTTTGTTATTTTCAAAGAAAACAAGTTTTTGGGAATTGGTTTCTTGTTCTTCATTTCTATATCAATTTGGTATTTTCCCAAGAGATTTTCTTTGATCAAAACACTTGTGTTTTCCACACTTGAGCTTATCTTCTATCCTATTCTATTAGGATCTTGTTTTGTGGAAAAAGAAAAAGAGAGATTGTTTGAGGTTGTGGAAACCTCTAAGTTGTAAACCCTCCTTTCTTTGTGTATCCCTCTTTGGTAGAGGTTGATCAGAGTGGTATTGGTTTGCTCCCTCTTCGGTAGAGGTTGAGATTTGTGTTTGCTCCCTCAAGTGTGAGGTGGAGTTGGTTTGTTGGCTACGGGCTTATCCCTCTTCGGTAGAGGTGGATTGTGGTTGTATTGTCTCGGTGGCATTGTAAGGTTGATAGATGAGTTCGGTACTCCTATAGTGGATTATAAATCCTTCTCGGTGAAGGCGGGGACGTAGAGCTAGGGGCTCGAACCTCGAAATATATCTTTGTGTTTGTGTTTGATCCATTGTCTCTCTAACTCTTTCTCTCTTTTATTTTAGCAAAGCATCTTCAATCAGTACATTCATTTTAATTGCTTGCATTTGTACCTTGCATATTTCATATTGCTATATCTCTTATATGCTTGGTTGTTTGTGTGTGCCTCACTTATACTTAACCACAAGAGCTTCACATAGCACCTCAATTCATATCTAGGGGAATCAAGAGGAGTTAGTCCAGAGCCCTTCACGGGAATTCGGCTACACTTGTGTGTTGTATTAAGTGTGTTGCAAAATTTATTTTAGCTTCCGCATTTAGAGCATTTAGTTCCTAGATTAGCATTATCACATATTCACCCCCCCTCTAGGTGGTTTTCAATTGGTATCAGAGCCTACGCTCCTGATACTTAGGCTTAACATCCTAGGAGTGAGATCCTTGTTTGCTAATCTTCATTTGCATTTGCACATTCATCTTGTTTGCACACATATAGTTTGGACCCATGGACTTCATGACCCCACCTATGTTTGATGCTTCCAACATTCTTGTTTGGTAGACTAGGATATCCATCTATTTACAAGCCCTAGGATATAAAGTTCACCTTGCCATTACTAAGGAATCCTTCCTTAGTGATAGCAAGCATATAGAGGCTAATGCACTTGCCCTTGAGGCCATTAGAAGCACATTAAATAAAGAATATCTTATGCTTGCTTCTAACTTTGATTCCGCATTTGCAGTGTGGAACATGTTGACAACCACAACCACCTCCAAGCTTCAATTGCCAATCCAACCGGAGGAGTCTAGTGGAGAATCCGACTCACAATGTTTAATGATCCAAGGGAATGACTCCCTTGAGGTACAATCGGAAACTCAACTAGATAGTTTTGATTCTAGTTCTTCATGTGATGATCATATTGATGCTCATGCTTTGAATGAAGAACTTACCATTGTTTGAGAAAAATTAATTGAAAAATATAAGGTTTTGAAAAAGAATAGTCTAGGAATTGAAAAAGAAAATAAAAGTTTGCATTCTAGACTTGACAATGTTTTGCAAGAGAAAGTTGAGGTCTATAATGAAAGGGATTCATTGAGATCTCAACTTGAACTTGCATTAAAAGAAAATAAATTTTTAAAATCTAAAAATGATTGTGAAACACTTTGAAGAAAAATGAAAATTTGTCTTCAAAAGTTGATTTTGTTTTAAAAGAGAATGAGTCTTTGAAAAATGAAATTGTTTTCATTACAAAAGAATTAGATATTTGTGTTAATAAAAATAAATCTTTGAAAAATGATATTGTTTCTCATGTTTGCCATGCTAGGGTAGTTTCACCTAGATCACCTATTGCATGCCATACTTCTTCTTTAATTGAACATGATATATCCTTACTTAAGAAGAGTGTAGATTGTTTGGGCTCCACTTTGAGCCAATGTGTTGTGGGTCATACACGTTTGGAATCTTTGTTTCGAAAGAAACAAGTTCCATCTATTATGCATGCACATCCATCACGGCATACACATGCTCCTCATGGACACCATCACACTATGTATGCTCATGTGTACACTTGTACACATTGTGGACGTAAGGGCCACCTTACTAAATTTTGCTATGATCGTATACATGTTTCTAATTTAGTAAATATTTTGTTTGGGTTAGAGAAGGTACTAACCCCCATGGACCCAAAAAGTTATGGGTACCAAAGACCACCCCTCTTATTTATGATGTAGGTGTGGGCTCTCACATGACGTGAGAGTAGCGTACCTTGGAGTGGATGCGTTCCGAGCTTCATGGAAATCAATTGGATGCATCACTTTCAAGGGAAGGTTTGGTGGAGATGACCACCATGTTTTGGAGACAAGGAGAGTTGCCTTCTAGGTTTTGGTAACGATCCCTAACTCCTTATTATTGTTTACATGCTTTTCATTTCATTGTTTATAGCATGTTTTGATGTTTATAGATTATTATGTTCATGCCATGATTATTAGACCCTTGACATGCATGTATAGCCTTTTGAGACACCCATGTTTAATATGGACCATTATTTTAGTGTTCTCATCTTTGTTTAGCTATCATGTACATCATGAGTCTAATAACATGTAAATTTACATAGTAATCTTGTTTAGCCTTATCATGATGATTTTTATCTCATTTTTATGCTTCATGCTTTGAATATATGTTTAGATGTTAGTTTTCATTAAGACTAGGATTTATACTTGTACATAGAGTGGGCCACAAATAAATCTATATATGTTTATACTTGAATGCTTATTTGAACCCATTAGATGTGCTAGTATAGTCTAGTTTTGATGATTCATGCATTTTAAATTTGTATTCCCATTTGGTTTTGTTTTATGATCATGTGTCTTTATTTCATGTATATGTCTATTTTGCCAAACCTTAAGATATACATGTATACCCCTTGAGTCATTTGCTTTTCATGCAAATCTATACATATGGACTCAATTGTGTTTAGGGATATGTATGTATACTTTTTGTGTTGACAAATCATACATATACCTTGAAATGAAATTTGTTTTAATGAAAATTTAGTTTTTCATGTTTTCATGTATTTTTGTTTAACTTCATGTATATGTCCATTTTATCCAAATTATTGTTATACATATACATCCTTTTGAGTCACGTGTCTTCATGCATATATCTTTGTGGACTCGTTGTGTTTGGATATGTATGTATACTTTAGTTTGTATAGGACATACATATATGATTGGTTACTAATGTTGCACATTTATTATCATATTTTCATACTTATTATAGAATAAAATCTGCTTTGTCCTAATTAAATGTTTAATTTATTTGCAGGCCCATTCCTTAAGGAGATGAAGAGAAACAAGCCCAAAAGCCCACCAAATTCTGATTAATTCAGAATAAATTTGAAATGAAGAAATCAGGACAAAATCTTGGCATATAAGGAAGGTTTAGAAGAATCCTCCTTGAATCAAGATGAAGAAATCAGGGCAAAATCTTGGCATATAAGGAAGGTTGAGAAGAATCCTCCCTGTGGGCAAAATCTTGGTATATAAGGAAGGTTGAGAAGAATCCTCCCTAAATTAAGGCAAAATCTTGGCATATAAGGAAGGATGAGAAAATCCTCCCTGAATCAAGCACAATCAAAGGCTGTTTTGTCAACTTTTGAAGAAAAAAATAAGAAAATCAGAAGAAGATACGGGAAATACATCAGACCAGGAGATTCTCCCAATCTTCCTGGGATCTTCTCCTTTAGGTTTTTTGCCTATAAATACTGGTTTTAGCTGAGCAGGGAGAAGGGAGGCAGATTAGGATTTAGCCTAGTTTTCATTCTTTGTAGTTTAGGTTTTTCTTTTCTTCTTAGGTAATTTGTATGTAACTTAGGGTAGAAGAAGATTCATGTAAGTAAGAGAGAGAGGCTGATGTTGAGAGTGACACCGACGATGTACCCTCCTCCTTTCTTCCATTGTCTCTGCAATTAATAAAGGTAAAAGTTCTTTTTATGTTCGTATTTTCTTTTGTTTCGTCTTCCTCTTCTACTTTACCTTGGTTGTTGTTGTTGAGTTTACAAGTGAATTCCAAAGCAAGTATAACTAAGCTACGTGAGAGCCAGCGATAGTTCATGAAGACGTTCTCCTCCTCCAAGATCCGCATCACTTCGTTCTTGCTAGGCTTGACGATATAATGTGCACGGGGACTGAGCTCGAGCTTATGATCTATGCGTTGAACGCCTCCGAAGCAAAGGTAGAACATTCAACGGTTTCCAGGTAGGTCATCACTCAACCTAGGTAAGTATTTCTTCATCTTCTTTCTTTTCGTTTATTTCTGTAAATTAAACCACCAACACTCATCTTCCAAATCTTTCATCATTTCTTTTCCAACTCATTTGTACATAGTCGCTTTTTGATTCTCCACCTTCTTCATCTATCGCTTTCTTTCTAACTTTAACATAACTTTTTTTCATTTTCATTTCTTTAAACAAAGAAGAATTTTCGTTTTATCTTCATTAAGATTTCAATAAAGAAACGTAAACGCTTCTATCGCAAAACCCTCCTTGTGGATCACGACCCGCATAGCCACTTGCTATAGCGGTAAGAATTGAGCACTTGCACATCTTTATTTCTAAATCTAAAATTCTGTATTTTTTGTGCAGGTTTTGCCTCAATCAAATTTTGGCGCCGTTGCCGGGGAGGGTAACATGTTTTTATTGAAATCTGAATTTTTCTTGAAAATTTTTTAGAACTAAAACGAATTTTCTTCTCTGTTGCAGGTTACAGGGCAATCAAAGCAGGAAATTAATATTGCATTGACATACAAGTGGTATTGGGCCTTTGCTCTAGAAAACAGAGACCAAGTACCCTCTGAATTGCTTTGCAAAATTCTAGTTTTCTGCAACTTTATTTCTTATATGCAATCACATAAGCCTGCTAATAATCAACAATAAAACATTTGTTGAAATGATAAAAAAATTGATTAGACGTTTGCATTTTAGGCACGTGTCTTTTCAATTCATTTATTTTTACTGTTGAAGAGTGCTGGAGTAAGGTACGTACGCATTGCATCTAGAATAGGACTATCTCTTGGTTGATTTACATCGCTTTGAGTGAATCTTATTTACATATCTTGTACACTTGCACAAACTTATCTTAGGGCACTAACCCATAACAAGATAAGGTGGGGATTTAATCACCCTTCCTTAGCCCAAAAATCAGATTCCAAGCACTCACTAACCCAAGCCTAACTAAAAATGAGTAGACGTTGGCCCTAGGGACATCTCGGACTCAATTAGGAGATCATCCTAAGGGGGAAAATTGTTGGAATTTGACTCTTGCAAAATCAGTGTCTAGGAAAGGGATTAAGGGCCGAAAGCCCGAAGGTTGGTGGTTATTTAATTAAGGAACGTCTTTGACGGAAAACCTCCCACCAACCTTGCCCTGACCTGGCTGATTAGCTTGTGGTCAAAGTCTACATTAGACCTCCCGTGGACAGTCTAATCAGTTAGGAGTCGTCTAGGTCCTAAGTCTACCCTAACTTAGGCTAGAATTTTCTTTTTTGTTTGTTTATTTGTTTGTTTTCCTTTATTTTTATTCCATTGTGTGATATGGCGTACAACAACAATTTTTTCAACTTTAATAATAATTCATATTACACATCAAATTCTTTTTCGGATATTACCAACCCGGCATATCATAACTTTAACCAACCTAGTATGCCGGATTGGTCTTATCCGAATCAATATAACCCATGTCCCCCATCGTATGACTATAATTTCTATAACAATTTCAACTCTTCACGGAGTCAGTGGGGATTCACCTACCCCGAGTCAGATTTTCAACCAAATTGTCCTCCTTCTCCACCCAGTCCATATTAAGTTCAAGATTCATACTCAGTTCCACCCGTCCAAAATAGGAAACCATCAATTATGGAAATGAGTATGCGTGAGTCCAAACATAAATCCCAAAATCTGATGGACTCACAATTTCACTACCACTTCCAAGACAATTCTTCATCTTTTCATCAAAACAATGAACCTATCAACTATGAAAAGATGCTTGAAGCCATGACTCAGGCTCAAAACACTCGTAACCGTGACATAGATATGATGGTCGAATCTCTACGTTCCCACCGTCCTGATGTCACTAACTATTCTGTTAGAGCCGAAGAATCATGTAGTTTTGGAAATCAAGATTCCATTTCAGAACAACCATTTGAACTTGCCCAAACTCCAAATTTGAAAAAGATATTGACAGTTTAGCAAGTTATCCTTTTCCTAAAATAGAACTTGAAAATGAATATGATCCTGAACCCCAACTTAGTGATTCTATTTTACTTCCCGATTCGATTATGACTCCGGTATCTTCACCTGATTTCGATCTTTTCCCGGAGTCAACATTGGATCCTGTACCAATTCATAATGAAATTGAATCACCCATCTTTGAGGATCATATTGAACTTGACCAATTATACACTTTTGAAGATCCTATTGACAAATTGTCAAGTTCTCATTTTTATCATATTGAACTCAATGAGATATGTGACCTAGATTCTCAAATTTGTGATCCAGTTCAACTTTCTGAATCAATATTGACTCTTGTTCTATTACCAAACTTGAATAATATTCTAGAGTCGGTTTTGATTCCATCACCTCTCATCCCTGAACTAGAATCACCCATATTAGGTCACATTCCATTGTTGGAAAATACATGTGGACTTGAGTTTCAACTTCTTGCCTTGGACCCAATTTTTGAACCTATTTCGACTCCTGAACCTTTACTTGACTTAAGTCACCTTCCTGAGTCGGTATTAGTTCCTGTCCTTCCTGAGTCCAAGTCAACTGTTCTATCATTTCATACTCAATTCTGGGACGAGGTGGTTGACAAATTTGACTCCGAAATTAGTTATGGAATATGGAAATTAGATGGGGTTAAATATTTAATAAAGATCCTTCATGGATTTATCTTTTTAATGGGTTTATTAAAGATATTTTTGGTGGGTTCCTCCGAGACCCAAGAAAAGTTGATTGAGCCGCGTTTCGTGGACCAATCAGACCGCCACCGGAACCACCACCTTAAGGTAACCTTTTCCTTCCCTTTCTTCTTTTTCATGCATCTATGCATTAATTCATACATTGAGGACAATGCATGAGATAGGTGTGGGGGAGGGTCTAACATAACTTTCTTTTTGTTTAAAAATAAAAAATAAAAAAATTAATATTTTCTTTACTTTTAAAAACTTTTTGAAAATAGAAACAATATTTTGACATATTTTTTGTAAGAAATTAAGTTAATTTTAAGGAATAGGAAAATCTAAATTAGGATTTCTTATACTTGGTCAAAATAAGATTATTTGTTTGATTTTTAGGGTTAGGAAGAAATTTTGTCAAAGTAATTTAGTCTTGATCTTTACCTTGATGAAATATGCACCCTTCATACACTTACACACTTAGGGTTCAAAAACAAAGATTCTTATGCCTTATTAAAAAAAAAAAAAGATAAACAAATCAAATTATTGATTAGCTAGGTGCTTTGGCCTAAGAAAGCCTTGGTATTTATGCGAAAGATGATTAGATAAGTTTGAAAAGAAAAATATATATAAAAATCCTCTGATTAAGCTGGGTATTTGTGCCTAATAAAGCATAAGTGTTCACGCCTAAAAGAGGTCCATATAATAAAATCCTTAGTTTTGTGGCCTTGTTTGCTTGAGTCCTTAAGTCCGAGGGTGTCTTCTCACCCGGTGCCCTAAGGCCGTCTGGTTTGGGAGTCATCGATTAAAGGCTCGTTACATGGGCAGATTAGAAAGCCTAAACTAAGGAATAATACCACCCAAAAAAAAAATATATATATATAAATAAGGCATAAGAGTTAGAGTTAAGAACCCTTAGTCAAAATTTTCACAGTCACAAGGTGCATATGACTTAGGGTAAAGTAATAGACTAGATGAGAAGTACAATTTAACTCCTTACTTTGATTAATAACAAATTTTTGAATAGAGACTAAGTTTAGGAATGAAAAATTCAGTTTTCCTATAACTTATAGATTGCTTAAATCTTACAATTATATTTCAAATATTTTTCTCTTTCAAAATGCTTTTCGAAAATACTAACTCTTTATTTCTCTTTCTTTATGGATTTTGTGGGTGTAATCCACTGAAAACCCTCACGAGACAAAACTCGTCCTCTAGGGGAAACCTAGAGGTTTAACGGCTTGTTGCACATGCTCAGTGCAATCGCGTGACCTGCGAAAGTGGTCTAATAATCCTTAGTATAGTTTAGTTGTTTTGCTCGAGGACGAGCAAAAGATAGGTATGGGGGTGTGATTGGTTACTAATGTTGCACATTTATTATCATATTTTCATACTTATTATAGAATAAATCTGCTTTGTCCTAATTAAATGTTTAATTTATTTGCAGGCCCATTCCTTAAGGAGATGAAGAGAAACAAGCCCAAAAGCCCACCAAATTCTGATTAATTCAGAATAAATTTGAAATGAAGAAATCAGGGCAAAATCTTGGCATATAAGGAAGGTTTAGAAGAATCCTCCTTGAATCAAGATGAAGAAATCAGGGCAAAATCTTGGCATATAAGGAAGGTTGAGAAGAATCCTCCCTGTGGGCAAAATCTTGGTATATAAGGAAGGTTGAGAAGAATCCTCCCTAAATTAAGGCAAAATCTTGGCATATAAGGAAGGTTGAGAAGAATCCTCCCTGAATCAAGCACAATCAAAGGCTGTTTTGTCAACTTTTGAAGAAAAAAACAAGAAAATCAGAAGAAGATACGGGAAATACATCAGACCAGGAGATTCTCCCAATCTTCCTGGGATCTTCTCCTTTAGGTTTTTTTGCCTATAAATACTGGTTTTAGCTGAGCAGGGAGAAGGGAGGCAGATTAGAATTTAGCCTAGTTTTCATTCTTTGTAGTTTAGGTTTTCTTTTCTTCTTAGGTAATTTGTATGTAACTTAGGGTAGAAGAAGATTCATGTAAGTAAGAGAGAGAGGCTGATGTTGAGAGTGACACCGACGATGTACCCTCCTCCTTTCTTCCATTGTCTCTGCAATTAATAAAGGTAAAAGTTCTTTTTATGTTCGTATTTCTTTTGTTTCGTCTTCCTCTTCTACTTTACCTTGGTTGTTGTTGTTGAGTTTACAAGTGAATTCCAAAGCAAGTATAACTAAGCTACGTGAGAGCCAGCGATAGTTCATGAAGACGTTCTCCTCCTCCAAGATCCGCATCACTTCGTTCTTGCTAGGCTTGACGATATAATGTGCACGGGGACTGAGCTCGAGCTTATGATCTATGCGTTGAACGCCTCCGAAGCAAAGGTAGAACATTCAACGGTTTCCAGGTAGGTCATCACTCAACCTAGGTAAGTATTTCTTCATCTTCTTTCTTTTCGTTTATTTCTGTAAATTAAACCACCAACACTCATCTTCCAAATCTTTCATCATTTCTTTTCCAACTCATTTGTACATAGTCGCTTTTTGATTCTCCACCTTCTTCATCTATCGCTTTCTTTCTAACTTTAACATAACTTTCTTTTCATTTTCATTTCTTTAAACAAAGAAGAATTTTCGTTTTATCTTCATTAAGATTTCAATAAAGAAACGTAAACGCTTCTATCGCAAACCCTCCTTGTGGATCACGACCCGCATAGCCACTTGCTATAGCGGTAAGAATTGAGCACTTGCACATCTTTATTTCTAAATCTAAAATTCTGTATTTTTTGTGCAGGTTTTGCCTCAATCAATATACCTTGAAGATTAAATAAGTTTGATGATTTTCATGTTTTTATGTTTCAAGGAATAATGAGCTTATTGTCCATCCTTCATGATTATGATCTTCACATTGTATTTGTACACTCACATTTATTGTTTACTCATGTGTTTGTTTTCATGAGTCATATTTATGCTTAATTGATTATGAGTGTTGACTATTTTGTGAATTTCATATTTTCATGAAAAAATATTTTGTTTTATTCCTTACTTGAAGGATTTCGTACTAGTTTTCATATAACTAGTTGCGATATTCTTCATTTGGTAGAGTTTTTCAAACACACTTTATTTTCAAACCTATTTTTTTTTTAAAAAACCCTACCATCTAAGGGCGGTTGGTTTGGAGACCATGCCTTGTGTATGCTTTACATTGAAAATCTTTTAAACATGTGCATGTGTTGGGAGGATAGGTTATATGAGTTATACCTTGATCATTATTGTTGGTTCAATTGGTATCATTGGATTCTTTCTATTGAAAATTTGACCTTTCTTGTATTCTCATATATGTTTGTATGTATGTATGTTTTTCAATTCTAATAGTATCAATTTCGATTGGTATTAAATTTCTCATACATATATATTTTGTTTATGCTAAGCTTGAACTTCAACTTTGTTTCAATTGATTCAATTTTCAATTGGTTTCTTAAACAAGCTTATGCATGTGTTTTGTTGGTATTTCATAAAGGGGAGAAAATTCGTTTTTCATATTTCAATTGGTATTTGTATTTCCACTCCCTTACTTTATGATAGAAAATACAAAATTTCAAATTGATATCATATACTTAAAAAGAAAATTACTCTCTTTTGATATCAAGATGTTTATGATTTCAATTGGTATCTCAAAATTGTGTTTAAAGAAAATAAATACAAAAGTTTTGATTTGTATTGCCTATATGCAAGGAGAGCTTAACATCTCTTCTACATATAGATTCATGTTGAGTGTATCTTGTATTGAAGAGCTTGACATCTCTTCTTTATGTGATACACGTGTGTAGGGGGAGCTTCACATCTCCTCTTATGCATTACATAGTGTACGTTATGTGAATTAGGGCTTGTCATCCCTCTTTCATGTAATGTATCTATGTTGGGAAGCTTCACATCTTCCTCTTCATGAATGTATATCGCATATACCATTGGTTGATTGATCTATGTTTACTTTCAATTGGTATCAAGATGCTTCTTTGACATATTTTCAATTGGTACCTTAATTGATTGTCACCCCTATTTGGTTTTTATTTTTGTTTTAGACAAAAAAGGGGAAAACATTGTATTTATTAACCCTTTATTGATTCATTGTTTCGAACAAAAAAAGGGAGAAAAATTTATTGATTTAGTTTTGCTTTTACCCTTTTTATTGATGATTGTTTTCTTTGTATTAAAAGGGGGAGAAGACTTTGTTTTGTTTTGATTGTTTACCCCTTTATTGATGATTGACAAAAAGGGGGAGAAAGATTTTGAGTTTTATATATGCATATCTATGTTTTGCATATATTAAGTTTAATTTAGTTAAGTTTAATTTTAGTTTAATTTTTAATTGGTATCTAGAGCATGTTTTGTTTTTGAACATTTTATTGGTATCTAGAACCTTTTATTGTTTATGCATATCTATGCATTCATGTTTAAGAGCCTTTATTGCATATTCATTATGTTTATTTGTTTATGCATGAGTTAAGGGGGAGCTTCCTTGAAGCTTAACTTTAATCCATGCATATATAACTTCTTGAGTTTTGTCATCATCAAAAGGGGGAGATTGTTGGCCCAGAGGCCTTCCACTCTAGTTTTGATGATGATTAACTCATGTAGTTATGTTTACTAATAATCTTGTGATTTTAAGTTTCAGATCATTTAGCAAGATATTAGTTGGTGTTTAGCATCAACAAGGAGTTTAGAAGCTTTTCTTGGTGATTCCAGTGCCCGAGCATCAAGATCATACCTTTGCACTCGGTGGATCACGTTTGGGATCGAGTCGGCTTGAATGTTAAGATCGTCAAGAAGACTTAGGTATCCTAGTTTAGTTTAGTGTGTTTAGATCCATTTGTAAAACTTAGTATAGTTGATATGCTCAAGTGCACAATACACACACGTTTTATGGTTTTCGGTTTTTAGTTTAACCGATATTTGTTTTCATGAATAGATTGATCAAAACAAGTTTATATGTATAGTAGATGTATTCTTTCTATACATGCATGCTTAAACTTTCTAAACAAACTTATTTTGACTTTCCTATTCATGTATTGAAAAATCAAAGTTTGATAAAATACAAGTTTTAGTTTTTGATAAAAATGATTAGACACAAAAATAGTTCAAATTGCTTGATATTTGAGTTGAAATTTTTATCACATGTTTATATATCAATGCAAAACGTTAAAACTATTTTTGGGTATTTTTACAAAGACTTAAAAGATTTTTAGAAATATTCTTTACATGTGTTTCTGTCCCAGAACAGTGGCTGACAGGCCAGGACGGTCGACCGCACGGGTCGACCGTACCAAGGGCCGGTCGACCCTTGCGGTCGACCGACGTGCACAAGCTTGTGCACGTTTGGCAGGCACAGGGACGGTCGGCCGGGCGGCCGACCGGACCAGAGAGCTCTGCTCTCTGTTTCTGGCGGTCGGCCGGGCGGTCGACCGAGATGGCCCAACGGTCATAATTATGACCGTTGGCGGCCGGCCGGCCGGTCGACCGCAAGCCTGTCAGGCTGACAGATCAGCCTAACGGCTAGTTTTCTATTGGGGCTATAAATACCCCATCTCTTCATGTTTTAACCAAGATTTTCTGAGCTAATTTTTCCATACTTTCTGGTTTTAAAAAGAAGTTTTCAAAAGAGTTTAAAGAGCAAAAAGATTCATCTTGTTTGTTTTTAAGTGTTTTGTTATTTTCAAAGAAAACAAGTTTTTGGGAATTGGTTTCTTGTTCTTCATTTCTATATCAATTTGGTATTTTTCCAAGAGATTTTCTTTGATCAAAACACTTGTGTTTTCCACACTTGAGCTTATCTTCTATCCTATTCTATTAGGATCTTGTTTTGTGGAAAAAGAAAAAGAGAGATTGTTTGAGGTTGTGGAAACCTCTAAGTTGTAAACCCTCCTTGCTTTGTGTATCCCTCTTTGGTAGAGGTTGATCGGAGTGGTATTGGTTTGCTCCCTCTTTGGTAGAGGTTGAGATTTGTGTTTGCTCCCTCAAGTGTGAGGTGGAGTTGGTTTGTTGGCTACGGGCCCTATCCCTTTTCGGTAGAGGTGGATTGTGGTTATATTGCCTCGGTGGCATTGTAAGTTGAGAGAGGAGTTCGGTACTCCTATAGTGGATTAGAAATCCTTCTCGGTGAAGGCGGGGACGTAGATCTAGGGGCTCGAACCTCGAAACATATCTTTGTGTTTGAGTTTGATCCATTGTCTCTCTAACTCTTTCTCTCTTTTATTTTAGCAAAGCATCTTCAATCAGTACATTCATTTTAATTGATTGCATTTGTACCTTGCATATTTCATATTGCTATATCTCTTATATGCTTGGCTGTTTGTGTGTGCCTCACTTATACTTAACCACAAGAGCTTCACATAGCACCTCAACCCATATCTAGGGGAATCAAGAGGAGTTAGTCCAGAGCCCTTCATGGGGAATTCGGCTACACTTGTGTGTTGTATTAAGTGTGTTGCAAAATTTGTTTTAGCTTCCGCATTTAGAGCATTTAGTTTCTAGATTAGCATTATCACCTATTCACCCCCCCTCTAGGTGGTTTTCAAGTAGAACCTTGATTGGCGCTGAAAGTCGCTACAACCCGGTTGAAAAGGAGTGTTCGCTCTTGTCTTTGCCATCCAAAAGATGTGGCATTACTCGGTCGAGCAGACTATTCATGTTATCTCAAGAGTCAATCCTCTTGGATTCTTATGACAAAGCTAAGATCCTTGAACTCCAGATTGGCTAATTGGGCCATACTATTGTCCCAATATGATATGACCTTCGTATCCCAGAAGGCCATCAAAGGTCAGGCTCTCGCGGACTTCCTGGCAGCTCACCCAGTTCCATAATCTTCAGAACTACATGAAGATATTCCGGATGAAGTTATCGAAGTCAACATAACTTCAAGCGATGACGTATGACAATTGTTCTTTGATGGCGCATCAAGAACCAGACCAAAAGGCAAGATAGTCGCCGGAGTGGGGGTGGTATCTATCTCACCCAGGAATCATATTCTCCCTCATGCATTCTCGTTAACGGAGTCTTGTTCCAATAACTTAGCTGAGTACAATGCTTTGCTCATTGGCCTCCATCTCGCTCAACAGATGGGGTACAATATCTTCAAGCTTATGGCGATTCCAAGTTGATCATCAACCAAGTTAAGGGTGAATTGAAGACCTCGTACCTTATCATCTTGCAGTCATTCAGTTGGCTAATACATTCACAGTCTTCTACGTCAGTCATATCTCTCGCCTCCAAAATACTAAGGTAAATGCTTTGGCTGCACTGGCAGCTACGTTGGCCTTTCCCATTGACGTAACTTATCATCTTATGGTGGTTGCTCGACGTCTCGTCTGCATGAAGCATGTGTTGAAAACTAATCAAGTCCATACAACCTCAATAGGCTTTGAGCCTCGAGATTGGCGGTTTTCCTTCATTGACTATGCTTTGCATGACATATTACCGGATGACCCTAAGGAAGGAGCTTCTATTTGATGAAGGTCTCTTCGTTTTTACTATGATCCGATAATAAAGACACTCTACCGACACTCATATGATGGTATCTTACTCCGTTGCCTCTCTAACTTTGAAGCACAAGAAGTGCTGAAAGAGGCACACGATGGTATATGCGGGGCTCATCAACCAGCTTCAAAACTCAAGGATGGATTGTATAGACTTGGTTATTATTAGCCAACCATGATAGTCGATGCAATCAAATATGCACAAAGGTGTAAAGCCTGTCAAACCCACGCAGACTTCATATATCAATCTCCGGAGCTACTTCACCCAATTGTTGGATCGTGGCCATTAAGGCGTGGAAATCGATGTCATGGGACCTATTGACCCTTCATCAATGAAAGGTCATCGATTCATCTTAGCAATAACCGATTATTTCTCAAAGTGGGCAGAAACTATACCACTTATTAAAGTCAAAATTTCCAACGTGGTTAACTTCATTAAACACCGTGTCATCCATTGATTTGGTGTCCCTAGGTGGATTATTCATGACAACGGTCCCCAGTTTGCGAGCCAAGTATTCCACCGGTTCTGCAATAAGTATCAAATTCAGAACGTGGCTCCAACCGCTTATAACCCTGCTGCTAATGGTTTAGCGGAAGCATTCAATAAAATAATTGTTAAGCTACTCAAGAAATTGTTTCGTCAAACAAATGAGATTGGAATGAGAAGCTCAGTGAATGTCTTTGGGCTTACCGAACTACGGTCCAAACCCCAACAAGCAACACGACTTTTTCTCTGGTATACGGGTGTGAATCAGTCATACCTCTAGAGATCCAGATGCCATCGCTATGGGTCACCTTAGCAACCAAGATGACTAAGGATGACAACGATCGGCTATGCCTTCAAGAACTCGAAGCCCTAGACGAGAGATGGCTACAAGCTCGACAACTCATTGAATTGTACCAAGCTTGAATCTCGAAAGTCTCCAATAAGAAGGTTAAAGAAAGGGTATTCCAGAAAGGAGACTTGGTTTTAGCCATCAGACGACCCATGGTCATGACACACAAAACCAAAGGCAAATTACAACCCAAATGGGAAGGATTGTTCGTGATAGAAACAATCTACTCAAAAGAGGCCTATCGCCTAGAAACTCCAGACGGTGACATATTCATGATGCCGGTTAATGACAAATTCTTAAAAACGTACTATCCTTGATTGTGTTAACGTCTCACCTCTAATCGAGTAAGTACTTGTTATGACTATGTTAACATTAAATCTCTGGTTATTCAAATTAACATCGCTTGTTTGTTTCTCCTTCCTTAAAGAAGTATCATGTACACCCAAGTGGAATTGATTTTTGATTCTACTCTTGATCAGTCGAAAAAAGGATATTTCAGCAGGGAGTGTCAAACTACCTGTCTTACTCCCCACAGAGTTCTTCTTAACTCTTTAATCCCCAGTGAGATTTTAAAGGTCATCAGTAGAATACAAAAATGTTCACTCCATGTGACACAATCTAGAGCCTTCGGTAAATAAGGGTAGAGGAAAATATTAGCTTTTAAGTCCAATATAAATCCTCAACAACTCATCATGTTGAGGAAAATAGCATGGCTATCCCAACTCAAACGGTGGTTTGTAAAGGCATACCAAATCCATTGACAGCTGAGAATTTGCTAAAAATCCTAAGGGACCTGATTCCATTTGATTCCTCTTTAAAATCTCTTACCAATTTTTGTCTATGGAATGGTAAGACCACACAAAATAATATTCATTTTTCTCAATGAAATAAATCACAAGTCAAACTTATCATGTTAACATTAAATCTCTGATAGTGAGACTCTGATATATTCCCAAGCGGATAAAATCAACATCCCCAATAGATCAAATCCATTCAAGTTGCTGTTATGTTCAAACACCTCTAAAAGTAAATGAATCCTTCTCAAGTTAACATCACACCTCTGACAAGTTGCATTTACAATCCCCAAGCGGAACAGTTGTCACGAGCACTTTTGACAAAATCTCCTTTCAAATTGCCCAGCAAGGAATCTGGTTATTACGTTAATGATGACCTCTGAGAACATTTTAGGGAATAATCTTTTCCCTACCTAATCCCACAGAGTTCTTTTTGTCACGTTAATAATTACCTCTGACATATAATCTCTTATGGGATTCATTTTCTAACTCCTCAGCGAGTTTCCGGTAGACTTCTCTCGAAGTCTATTTTTCCTTTTCATCCCAATGGACTTTCCTGGTTGTCAAATTAACAATATACCTTTGACAATTTCTTCCAAATGATTTCCCAAGAAAATACCAATTTTCCCACAAAATCCGCAATCAAATCCTATTTCCCTTAGCAAAATTACTTCTTTTATCATCATGTCCAGCTCGTCACCTCGAATGGTAGAAATTTTGAGATTGGTGGTTTTTCAATCAGTTATGTCCATGTTACCTCTGAACTGATAGAAAGCCAAGTCTAATCTTCCAGTCCAGTAGAGACTACTCCTCTGCTATTATGTCCAGTTTGCCACCTCTGAACGGCGGGACTTTGAGTCTAGTAACTCTTAACCGATTATGTCCATATTACCTTTGAAACGACGGACGCCTAGATTTCTCCTTTATGATACTCAAACTGTCATGTCCAGTTTAATACCTCTGAACAAACGAGTCCATAACTTTATTCTCCTTTTCCCTGTTAGGGCCAGGGAGTTCTTGCTGTTATGTTAATGCGCTACCTCTGCACAGCAAATTGCGAGCCTGATGTCTCTTAGTTGGTTATGTCCATATTACTGTTGGTCCCCGAGATGATGACAAATGCGGAACTATCTCTGTTGGCAATTATAGATCTAAACAAACACAAGTCAACACAAAACTAAACAAGAAGGATTATAGTTAATCAATTAAATATAAACTTGCAAATAAAGGAAATCAAATCTCAGAAATTGACAAACGCAAACAAAGAGATTTATCCTGGTTCGGTCCTTGTGACCTACATCCAGTCCCCAAGCCACCCGCTTGAGATTTCCTTTAACCTGATTTTGTACACCCAAAATCAATACACCATGCACACCACTTGACAAATCCCCTTTGCCAAATGTGTACACCTTCTCTACATCCAAGAGAACACCTTCTCTTCCACCAAGAGAATACCTTCACCTTGTACAACTGCCTCTACACCAAGAAGCCACCCGTGTACAATGCTTTGCTTTGAGAATTACAATACTTTTCCTATAAGCCTTGGTACTGAATGTGTATGTGGACAAGGTCTAGTATAGGAGACAGAAACTTCACAATGGAAATTGACTTTTGGTGAAGAACTGAAGTTGGAAAATCAGTTTTCAGGTTGGCAGAATTTTGGCTTTGGAAAACTGAAGATTAGGATGCTTGTTTGGCCTTTGGAGTAACTTCCCTATTTATAGCTGAAGACTAGGGTTAGTTAGGGTAGTTATAGGTGCAATTCAGACAAGTGAAACGTTGGAATTCGTTGCACAAAAGACCAGATAACGAAAATTGTCCAACAGTCAGAAACTGCCTATAGTCGACTTGCCCATGGAGTTAGTCGACTATACTAGGCAAAATTCCTTCTATTAGTCGACTAGGTTTAGCTATTAGTCGACTAGGGAAGATACGTTGGAGAGACAGTTTTCTGGATAACTGATTCAAGTCGACTGCAACTAACTGTTAGTCGACTGGACCAGAGATTAGTTGACTAGGAAATGGGATTAGTCGACTACAAGTTGTATTGGTCGACTATAGTTGACTGTCAAGTCGACTAATACACAAATAGAGAGTTGGGCTGTTTTGACACACTGAATTAGTCGACTTGGGGTCTGGGTTAGTCGACTACTCCAAGGGTTAGTCGACTTGCAATATGTATAAGTCGACTAATTGACTCTGATATGTGTGTGTATATCAAGGCTTTTTACATGCTACTTCATAATTACAAACCACAACATATCAACTCTCTTTGGCACATCTTGATCATGTAGAACTCTTGATTCGTCATGTGTTAGAGCTCCAAATGAAATGCGTCACATATGTGTCACATAGTCTTCATCAAAACAAGTTCCAACATTCTCCCCCTTTTTGATGATGACGCTTTATGTGCACAAGTGCTCCCCCTGCAGAAAATATGTTATATTTTCCTCCCCCTGCAGAAATTGGGTTATAACAAATATGAAAAGACTTTGTTCTCCCCCTGCAACAAATATATTAGTAAATATATATATATATATTATATATATATATATATATATATATATATATATATATATTTATCAACTTTTATATGGTACCTGCAAGATAGACGTTAGATGGTACCAAACATAAAAGATCATATTAACCTTTAGGAGTCCAAATTCATTTAGAATTTGGTTTCCACCTGTTAGTATACACATAGTTGCAAGAATCACATATATCATGAATGTATGAAGCAATATATGTATTTTTATCATGAAAACTTAAATTTTTAGGAATCCATATAAACTTACTTTTCTTAGACTTTCTTTTTACAAAAGAACTATATGGATTACTAACATATGAAGACTTTTCATTATATCCAATACCATAATGATTATCATGTGACAATTTTTCTTTTCCTTTATTGAACTTAGTCACATTTTGAAAAAGATCTTCATATTTCTTTTTGAAAACTAACATGTCTTTATCCAATATAGAAATCCTATCATTCAAAGACTTAGTTCCCTTTTTCAGAAAAATATTCTCTTTTATAAACTTCTCATTTTCATTTTTCAAAGATGATATGACTTTTTCAAACTCATCTTGTTGATAATTTATAGAAGATACTTGTAAAGCATAACATGAATTTTCCTTTAAAAGTTTTCATTTTCTTTTGATAAAACTTTATTTTTCAATTTTTCATTTTTCAGATCAATAAACAATTCATGAAATGCATCAGAAAGTTCAGAAAATGATACCTCTTCATCTTCTATGGCCATGTAACATAGGTTAACACGTTCAGTGGATTCTTCTTCATCAGAAGATGAGGAATCACTATATTCTGATGATGCTTCGTAGTTTTTCTTCTTTCTGAACTTTTTACTCTTGTATTTTTCTTTCTTCTTGAGCAAAGGGCAATCCATCTTCATATGACCTGGTTTATCACAATTAAAGCATTTGAATTTACCTTGCTTTAAGAATCGTCTGAATTTCTTTGAAAGCATTGCCATCTCCTCTTCATCGTCATTGGAATCGTCCGTGTCGGAGGATGCATGGAAGGCGAGTTCTTTCTTCTTTGAGTGGTGTTGTCGTTCCTTCTTTCTTTCTTCTAACTGCACTTCATATGCCATTAGATTACCGATTAGGTTTCTAATGTCATAGTTGAGAGATCATTCGCCTCTTCAATGGCGGTTGTCTTCTTCTCCCATTCTGGTGTGAGTGCACGAAGGATCTTTCGAACTCTTTCAACTTGGGTGTAGTCCTTTCCAAGAGATGCTAATGTATTGGTAATGTCGGTGAATCTTGTGACCATCTCGGATATGGTTTCATTCTCCTTCATTTTGAATAACTCAAACCTGTGGACAAGAACAGATATTTTAGACTCCTTAACTTTATTTGTGCCTTCGTGTGTTACCTGAAGAGTATGCCATATTTGATGTGCAGAAGTCGCTGTTGAAACACGGTTGAACTCTTCTTTAGTTAGGGCACAGAACAAGGCATTCATCGCTTTGGCGTCAAGGTTCGCGTTCTTCTTTTGATCTTCACTCAAGCGTTGTAGTTGGTTGTTGGCTTGGTGTACGATGTTTCTACGATGTTCCAAAGTTCGTAGTTCAGCGATTGCAAGTAGATCTTTATTCTACACTTTCAATAGTTGTAGTTGGATCCGTCAAATAGCGGTGGACGTTGTGTAGAATGTCCTTCCTTGAATTGGGATGATGAAAACTCTATTGCCATCTTTGTTGTTGACTTGTACCCGCTCTGATACCAATTGTTGGTTCAGAGCTTGTACGCCGATTCAGGGTATGCAGGGCTCTGATACCAATTGTTGGTCCCCGAGATGATAACAAATGCGGAAACTATCTCTGTTGGCAACTATAGATCTAAACAAACACAAGTCAACACAAAACTAAACAAGAAGGATTATAGTTAATCAATTAAATATAAACTTGCAAATAAAGGAAATCAAATCTCAGAAATTGATAAACGCAAACAAAGAGATTTATCCTGGTTCAGTCTTTGTGACCTACATCCAGTCCCCAAGCCACCCGCTTGAGATTTTCCTTTAACCTGATTTTGTACACCCAAAATCAATACACCATGCACACCACTTGACAAATTCCCTTTTCCAAATGTGTACACCTTCTCTACATCCAAGAGAACACCTTCTCTTCCACCAAGAGAATACCTTCACCTTGTACAACTGCCTCTACACCAAGAAGCCACCCGTGTACAATGCTTTGCTTTGAGAATTACAATACTTTTCCTATAAGCCTTGGTACTGAATGTGTATGTGGACAAGGTCTAGTATAGGAGACAGAAACTTCACAGGACTTCACAATGGAAATTGACTTTTGGTGAAGAACTGAAGTTGGAAAATCAGTTTTCAGGTTGGCAGAATTTTGGCTTTGAAAAACTGAAGATTAGGATGCTTGTTTGGCCTTTGGAGTAACTTCCCTATTTATAGCTGAAGACTAGGGTTAGTTAGGGTAGTTATAGGTGCAATTCAGATAAGTGAAACGTTGGAATTCGTTGCACAAAAGACCAGATAACGAAAACTGTCCAACAGTCAGAAACTGCCTATAGTCGACTTGCCCATGGAGTTAGTCGACTATACTAGGCAAAATTCCTTCTATTAGTCGACTAGGTTTAGCTATTAGTCGACTAGGGAAGATACGTTGGAGAGACAGTTTTCTGGATAACTGATTCAAGTCGACTGCAACTAACTATTAGTCGACTGGACCAGGGATTAGTCGACTAGGAAATGGGATTAGTCGACTACAAGTTGTATTAGTCGACTGTCAAGTCGACTAATACACAAACAGAGAGTTGGGCTGTTTTGACACACTGAATTAGTCGACTTGGGGTCTGGGTTAGTCGACTACTCCAAGGGTTAGTCAACTTGCAATATGTATAAGTCGACTAATTGACTCTGATATGTGTGTGTATATCAAGGCTTTTTACATGCTACTTCATAATTACAAACCATAACATATCAACTCTCTTTGACACATTTGATCATGTAGAACTCTTGATTCGTCATGTGTTAGAGCTCCAAATGAAATGCGTCACATATGTGTCACATAGTCTTCATCAAAACAAGTTCCAACAATTACCTTTGAACCGATGGGTGCCCATATTCAATTCACCTTTGCAGTCCTGAGTGGGCTAGCTACTAAGTTAATATGACTGCCTCTGACAGCAGATTCAGAGTTTAGTGTGTCCTAGTCTATCATATCCAGTTTATCACCTCTGAATAGACGGGTCCCTAAAACTGGATTCACCTTCATTTTGTCATCATATCCAGTTCGTCACCTCTGAATGACAAAATTTTGAGCTTGGTGGCTTCTCAATCGGTCATAACCAGTCAATCACCTCTGAACCGACAGATAGCCAAGTCTCACTTTTTTATTTACTGTTATGTTCAGTTCGCCACCTCTGAATAGTAAACTTATCTGTTATGTCCAGTTCGTCACCTCTGAACTGATGATTGTCCAAATTTTGTCCTTCTTTGTTGTTATGTCCAGTTCGTCACCTCTGAACGACAAAATTTCATGTCTAACGATCTCTAATCAGTTATGTCCAGTTTATCATTTCTGAACTGACAGATCACCGGACTTTAATCTTTTCGGATTTAGTGATTCCTAACGGATTCCGAACTCTACCCTCTTTTAATCGCTAGTAGATTTTTATATTTGACTGACTTTATCATGTTCTTAACCTCCGAATAATTTCAGTCACATTTTTAATTCTTAGAAAACCAACTTGGTGAATTTTCACCCCTTTTAGTTCTTGCAAAAGAACTTGCTTACTACGTTCTCCTTTATGGTAGATTTATATTACCTATGGGTAATTACATGAGCACACAGAGGAAGATATAAAGAGAAGCAAATAAGTCAAAGGAAAATATTTTATTGATTTAAAAGAGAGTTACATAGAAGATACATTAAACTGATCTCTCATATGATAGAAGTTTATTCTCAAGAGAAGACAGTTTTGTTTCCTACTCTCTTCTGCCTTAACCAAAGCCTGCGATCTCAGATCTTCCGGGTTAATGTTTGCCAGCTGAGCCAAGCGAGCCTGCATTTCTGCCATCACTGCTTTCTTCTCCATCTCCAGTTTGAGAACCTGATCATTCTAAGCACTCAGCTGTTCAAGCCGAACAGTTTGCTCCGCACGTACTGGCCCAGCTCTAGAAATGAGGAGATTGGCCCATTTAATCATTGCTTCCGCCTTCTCAAGCTACTCATTAGCGTCAGCGAGAGCATTGTTGGAAGCATCAATCACGTCAGCAATCTTAATCTTCTCAGCCACTAGGAATTTCAACCCCTGAGACTCTGCTTCCATTGCTTGTTGCGCCTCTGTGTAAGTCTTGTGCATACGGTCGGAAAGACGCTTGACTACCTCTTCAACAAGTAAGGATAGATCTGAGGTATTCAGGTGACACCACTCGCCTACATCTTTCTCGAGATCTTCCACTATCAGCTCCAGATAGGCAGCTTGATCAGTTCCCCCAAAGTCTCTGATGGTCTTGATGTTTCAAATAAGGATGACCTTCAGAAACTCAAAAGGACTGGTCGAACCTTTCAACACCAAAGAGATGCATGATCTTAAACTCTTGTAGAAGGTGTCGACCATTTCTGCCACAAACTCCTTTTCTACCTCTATCACTCTAGGTGAGCAAGTAACCTTCACAGAGGAAGTCTCAGTGAATTTAGTGGTCACAATGGTTGAAGGTGTCACGGGGTAGCCATCAGTGGAGCAGAAGATATAGCAGGCAACCGTGGAGGGGTACTCATAGAGACGAACGGGCTGGCTACCGGAGAAGTAGGCTGGTTATCATAGATTCTGGCTCAATCACCAGCGTTGGAAAGCACAGACTCGTAGTCATTGCCAAACCAGTAGTAACAAGAGCTGGAGACATGGAAGGAACAGAAACTGGCTCGCTAGTAGTCTCAAGCTGGATCACAGGCTTCTTTACGATTGATGTGGTGGGAGGTGCGGATGCAGCCTCGTCAGGCACTATCAAATCGCCAATGGAAGAGAATCAACGCTGGATAATATTATGATAGAGAATGTCGACCCCCTCACTATCCAATATGATGAGAGCAGTTATCTCCTCTCAAGATGACTCCGATCCCGCAATGGGAACGGTCAGCTCTAAGGTTCCTGCAAAAGAGGCTTTGGAGTCAAAAAAAGAAATAACAACATATACAAAGTCGACAGCTGAATCATTACCTAGAGGAGCTGAGGTGATAGCAGTAGTCATCCCAACCATCGCAGAAGAAACAATCTCCATGTGGGAAGTGACCACAGTGACAGTAGGTTCAGCTAAAGACCCTTGATGGTAGGGGAATCCACCTTACTACTTGGCCTTGGCCAGTCTCTTAGTGCAATTTCAAAATGCGCCTCCCTGGTAGCTGGTTCTCCGACAGGGGGCTCAGCAATCGGTTGCCTTCCTTCAGGGAAATCCAGGATCTCTACATCTTCAGATTCGTCCCCCGAGATAATGGCAGTCTTACCCTTCTCCAAAATGATAGCAATGCCACCGGAAGCCCACATTCAGCTCCTAGTCCCCAGGGCCTTCGGAGACAAAATAAGTCGCTTCATCCCCTCCTTATTAGTGAAGAGATCGTTGAGTTTTTTCTTTCCTTCACCCAAAGTTTCCTTACCTACATCTGAGATTAAAAAATAAAGTAATTAATCGTAGAAGCAAAAAAAAGGGGGATGAAGGAAAATGACGCGAAGAAAATCAAGCTTACCGGGAACCTGAGCAGGCTCCTTCAGAGTCTCTTTTTGACTAGGTAACCTGATAATCAAAGGAGGCAGGACTTCTGCTACCGATTCACTCACTGCAGCAGCGGAAGCTTTTTGAGTTTCTTGACGAGCCCTCGTTACCACCTGCTTCTTACGAAGTTCTTTCTGAGTAGCCTTCTGTTTGGTGAATTCTTTAGGAGCAGGCTCCTTCGACTTTGGATTCTTCCGCTTTCGCTTAAAATGCATGTCGCGGTTTTCTTCTTCTTCCTCTTCCTCAAGAGGAGCCTTACCTTCTCTATTAGTAGCTTCAGGGGCGGCTTCTCCACCACCAACTTCCTCGAATCGAGGACTCTCCGCATCTGAAGCTTCACTACCAACCTATACCATAAACTCCTGGAGACCTGGAACCCTAACTCGTTTCCCCTAACCTTACTCTGTGACCTTCTGCTTTAATCTTTTGGAGATGAGCTTGGCCCTAGTTAATTAATATTGAATTTTTAAGGGGTTAGAATTGGAAGTCCTGTACAATTGACAAAATTCTAATATTGTCAATAAATTTGGGGTCAAGTGTGGCATGCAAAAATGAGCCTCGGTACAACTAACGATGCAGTGCCTCCAGTCTCTGGCTCCGTCTATCAGACTCCCCATGAAGGCCAAGCAAGGGGGTTGGGATTCCCAACATAGAGTTGATCAAACCCAAACTGACGAGCAAAACGGATGGGGATGTACGACTCTGGGTAACAAATGTCGCCGCATCGATACACCAAATAAGATGGGCGAATGCTCACCAGCCACTTGAACACTCCCTGCCTTAGGGAAGATCTCCCGCCACCTACGTCAAAAAATTCCTCGCCATACCCAACACCAGGATAGAGGGAAAATACCTGTAGAGGTTGTATGCGTCGTAATGACGTACCAGTTTCCACACTCCTGCTATGTAAGTCCGCAGCCACTGTGATCATTCAAAGCGACTAAGATGCACAAAGTGTACACCTTCCAGTGGCTCTTTCTGAGGTTAGATAATGGCAAGACAATGCAACGCGAACCATGCCATTAAATAGGTGTAAGGCATCTCCATGCTAGGGTTTTCCCATCATGAGGAAGTATTTGTCCCTTCCACCTCTTGGTAGTAGGTGGTCAGCAGAGAGCTTCCGTCAGTGCCCGGAGACCACGCTGAATACCACAGACCATGGTAGGAGGTAGGACAAGAGGTTTCCAAGAATGAGCTGGACCGTAGGTAGAAGCACCCACTATAAGATCCCGTCATGCGGAGGAGACGTAATGACACACTTCTTCAGCCAGACCGAAAGGAAACTAGCAAGGAGAGCCTTTCGAGACATAGAGTGCTTCACCTAATGATGAAAACTTTTGAACCGACCTATCTCGTAGATCCCATCGTCCTCCTCTAGGATGACATCTTTGTGAGCGCTGAATACCATCTTCTGACGAATATCCTCTTTAAGGATGGGAAACTGGACATCCTCGAGGGCACCGTCCAAAATTGGGAACAAATAGTCTGCCCAGACTTTTATCCCGTTTGCATTTCCACGGATGTTATGAACATCCATGTTGATGTAGAAATGGTACATTAATTCCCGATATATCTCAAACATCTCTTGGTCGTCTTTTTTCATCTGCTTCAACTCCATCGCGCAGGGGAAATATTCCATATATGGCATTGAGCCCATCGGGAGGTTAGAGATCTCCCATATCTCATGAAGTTCCAATCGCAATTCACCAATAGGAGTGAAGAAAGTCCCTGTAGCTGGGCAGTACAATTCGAAGATGGCAAAAAAGTTAGGCACACTGATTTTCACCCCATCGCAAGTGGCCCTAACTGTTTCATGGAGTCCAATCTTCTTTAGTTCCGCCTCAAAGTGCTTTAAGACATAAAGCACCAAATCTCTCCACCACGGTTTTTGAGCAGGATGTACCCAATCGGGAGCCCTAAAATCTCTCGCCGGATAGTTGCCTTTAACTTTAATGAACTGGTTTAGAAAAGTCTGGGCCATCATCGGATTCTCCCATGCAGGAAGCTCTTGTCCTACCTTCCCAGGATGTATGCCAAGTACAGCCCTAGGAGATCCGTAGCGGTTATAACCACTCAGTGTTAAGACCCTGATAAGGACAGAATTGGTGAATCGAGTCATCGCCTATTTCATCCTCCGTGATACGGTGACCGATTGGAAGTACGAGAGCGGGAAGTGTTGCCTGCTTGATGGAAGATAGTACTTCTCACCTTCCATACTGAAAATCCATGGTCCTTCTCGGCTATCAGCTGTTGATCAGTATCGGGGGCCGCATCCCCAAACATGAACTCTAGTTTTTGGTGCACTGTCTGATTATGGTCTTCGAGTGGAGTAGTGGTCAATATACTTCGGGTAACATGATTGGTAGTGAAAAGTGCATTTTTATCATCATATTTACCATCACCTTTTCATATTTATTCATTTAATTCTGCACATTTATTAATAATTGTAATTTATTGTGTGCAGGCCTCGAATTCTTATTTTTATAAGAAATAAAGCTTAATGAAGCCCAAAAGCCCATATCCAAGCCCAAGTCCAAGCCAGGTGTAAAAGTGCAAATACCAAATGTCAAAAGTGCAAATACATAAGGGCCAAAGTTGCAAATACAAAGAAGAGGAAGGATAGACTTCTATTCAACCCTAAATGCTTGCAGGAAAGAGTTTAAAGATAAATTCGGATTCAGACTGTACATGTTTAGTATTCAGATCATAACTTTTGCTACAGATATGCAAATTCGATGATTCAAAATGCTCCAGAAAGAAGACTTGAAGCCCTACAACTCTTATGTTGATCAAACTTTCCAATTCAGTCCGTAGATAAGCCAATTTCGACGATCAACAGGATAATAAATTGCAGGACAGATTTGATTTGAACTTCTATGGATAAGTGCCACAAGTCTGGAGATAAGATTTTTTGGGAGAGTTGTACTAGGACTCTACATCTTCCAACTCCTATAAATACCCTGCAGATGCAACACAGAAAGCGTCCAGAGGCGAGCAAAGGGCCAAAAGCTAGGGTTTAGGTTTTATTTTATTTTCATTTTGTAAATTTTGTAACTGAGAGTGGAGATGCTTTCATGGAGGAAGGAATCATACTTGTACTGAGGTGACATCGGTGTAAGTTTTATTTTCCCCCATTGTTAATAAAAATCTGCTCGAGATTGGTTTGTTTTTATTCTTGTTTCATTGTTTCTTTATTCTCGCTTATCTTTGTTTTTCTAATCTTGTTCTATGTCATGTTTCTCTCTGATGACTTGCAATCCGTGAGATCCGATTACTTCGAGACTGCCTAGCCAACGAAGATCCCTTGATGGCTTATGGCGACGAACATCCTATACGCCATACTTGCAAATCTTCTGAGAAAAAGTAAGTCGTCGCAAAAGGATCGAAGGTAAGTAGGACTGAAGAGGTAGGTGTGTGTTTTATAGTCTTTTCCTTTTCTTTTCTTTTCTTTTTTGTAGATTAAATCCACATCTTCCACAATTCTTTTCTCACTTCATTGTAAATACCATCCATTGTAAATACCACTACTAATAATAAAAAGATAAAAAAAAAGAGATAACTTGCTTAACGCTTCCATCGCAGTCCCTCCCTGAGGATCACGACCCGCATAGCCCTGCTACCGCGGATTAGAACTGAAACTTGCACATCTATTTTTAAAACTAAAATACCATCTTTTGTGTGCAGGAAATCTCAGTCAACAAATTGGCGCCGTTGCCGGGGAGGGACGGTAAGTTTATCTCTAAACAAAAAAATTTAATTTTTAACTAATTCTTTATTCTTTTCTGTTTGCAGGTTTGGAGAACAGGAAACAGAAAAAGAGTAGCAGCAAGGACATACAGCAACCCAGTGCCTCTGCCCTCGAAGGCAGAGCACGAGGGCCTGCAAGTTTGCCGCGGAAACGCGGCCAGAGCCGCGGATCCGCAGCAAGTGCAGTGAACTACTAATTCAGTTTTTTGCAGATTGCTGAAATTTGAGATTACTGCTTACTGCTCTATTCTGTTTTGTTCTGTGATATACCTGTAAATTGCTAATAATTCAACAGTAAATCATGGGTTGTTAAAAATAAAAAGTGATTAGACGTTTGCATATTAGGCACGTGTCTTTTCAATTATTTTTTACTGTTGAAGAGTGCTGGAGAAGCAAGGTACGTACGCATTGCATGTAGAATAGGATTCATCTCTTGGTTGATCTTCTGCTTTGAGTGATTCTTATCTATTTATCTTGTACACTTGCACTAATTCATCTTAAGGGCATAACCCATTAACAAGATAAGGTGGGGATTTCATCACCCTTCCTTAGCCCAAAAATCATATCCCAAGCACTCACTAACCCAAGCCTAACTTAAAAATTAGTAGACGTTGGCCCTAGGGACACTCGGACTCAATTAGGAGATTATCCTAAGGGGGAACGGTGTTGGAAGTTGACTCTTGCCAAATCAGTGTCTAGGAAGGGGATTGAGGGCCGAAAGCCCGAAGTGTGGTGGTTATTTAATTAAGGAACGTCTTTGACGGAAAACCTCCCACCACTCTTGCCCCGACCTGGCTGATTAACTTGTGGTCAAAGTCTACACCCTACCTCCCGTGGACAGTCTAACCAGTTAGGAGTCGTCTAGGTCTAGGTCTACCCTAACTTAGGTTAGAAATTTTTCTTTTTTGTTTGTTTTTTTTTCTTTTGTTTTCTTTGTGTGATATGGCCTATAACAATAATTTTTTCAATTTTAATGAGGATCCATATTATACACCAACCTCTTTTTCGGATATTACCAACCCGGCATATCATAACTCTAACCAACCTAGTGTGCCAGATTGGTCTTATCCGAATCATTACATGCCCCAGTCCCAATACTATGAACAAGATTGGAATAATCATCACTACTCTTCACAGAGTCAATGGGATTCAATACCCCTGAGCCATATGGTCAACCACCTGTTCAACCAGTATCTTCATATACGTCTTTCCTACATCACCAAGGTTTCAGTCCATCATTGATCTATTTGATGGGTTAGAAGAAAAAGTGGATCGGTTGCAAGATATAATGAATGATCAAATTTCTAGACTTTCAAACATTCTTGAGCGAACCAACCAAGTTGATAGGAACCAAGAATCATTCTGTCTAGAAGACCTTGATCAAAATTCAATTTCATCACATCAATATGAACTTGCTCAACCCCAATCCTTGGACAAGTTGGCTAGTTTTAATTTCAATGAGATTGAATTAGATTATGAATGTGAACCCGATCCCCAACTTTGCGATTCAGTTTCCATTTTCGAATCTATGTTGACTCCGGTATCCTTACCCAATTTGGACCAATTTTCTGAGCCAACATTTATTCCCATACCCATAGATCATGAAATTGAATCACCCATTTTTGATGATCATATTGAACTTGACCAATTGTGCAATTTGAAAGTCCCATGGAAAAATTGGCAAGTTTCCATTTTTATGAGATTGAAACTAATGAGATATGTGACCTAGATTCCCAAATCTATGATCAAGTTCAAATTCCCGAATCATTATTGACTCCTGTTTTGTTACCCGACTTAGGTAATATTTTAAAGTCAGTTTTGATTCTCACACCTATCATTCCTGAACTTGAATCACCAACATTGAGTCACATTCCATTGTGGGAAAATGATTGTAAACTTGAGTTTCAATTTCTTGACTTGGACCCACTTCTTGATCCTAGCCCGACTCCTGAACCTTTACTTGATTTGAGTTTCTTTCCTGAGTCGGTATTAGATCCTAAACCTATCATTCTTGAGTCCAAGTCAACCATTTTACCAAGTCACATTCTTTTGTTGGACATAGGTATAGACCATGACTCTGTGATGATTTTCCAGGACTGGTCATGTAAAGGGAGTAAGTTTCACGAGAGGATCTTCCATGATCCTATTCATTCTGGGGACTGTAAATATGTAAATAAAAAAGAGGTAAATAAAGGTAGGTCCCGTGAACTACCACATTATCTTGTTTGGGCCGCATTTTGTGGACCAATTAGACCACCACCGGAACCACCACCTGAGGTAACTTCTGCCTTCCCTTGTTCTGTTTTTATGCATATATGCATTCATTCATACATTGAGGACAATGCATGAGATAAGTGTGGGGGTGGGCTTTACTAACATACTAACATAAGTAGACACTAACAAAAATTTGCTAAAAAAAAAAATCTGAAAAAAAAATTTTTAAAAAAAAAAAATAAAAAAAAATGTTATAAAAAGGAAATATTTTGACTTATTTTTTGAAAGAAATCTAAGTTAGTTTTAAGGATTAGGAAAATCATGATTAGGATTTCTAAAAACTTGGTCAAAATAAATAAATTGTTTAATTTTTAGGTATAGGAGAAGAAATTGAATAATTAATTAGTCTTGATTTTTACCTTAATGAAATTTGCATACCTAATGCATATCTAGGATTCTAAGACAAAGACCTTGTGCCTCATAAAAAAAAAAACGAAAAAAAAAAAAAAAAAAAAATCACCAATTAAGCTGATACATGTGCCTCAAGAAGCATAAGTATTCACGCCTAAAGGTGAGTTCTAAATAAAAATAAAGTCCTTAGTTTTGTGGCCTAGTTCACTCGAATTTGAGTCCGCGGGGTATTTTCTCACCTGGTGCCCTAAAGCCGACCGGTTTGGGAGCCACCGACTTTAAGTTCGCTACATGGGTGGATTAGAAAGCCTAAGAAAACTGAGAAATATTATACATGTATTAACACATCTATTAGTCAATTAGTTAGGTATGAGGGCCTCAAGAAGTCTTGATACTTATACGAAAGAAAATTAGATGAGTTATACATGCCAAAAAAAAAAACAAAAAAAAACAAAATTATATTAACACATCTAATAGTCAATTAGTTAGGTATGAGGGCCTCAAGAAGACTTGATACTTACACGAAAGAAAATTAGATGATGTTATAAAAATACTAAAGAGGCATGAGAGTCCAAGTTAAGGAATTCCTAGTATAAATTCATAAGGATGCATATGATTTTTGGTAACGAAAAAGACTGTATTAGAAGTTCAATTTTGACCCTTACCTAAAATGAAAACAATTTACTTTATAAAGACTAAGTCTAAGAATGAATAAAAATGAGGATCCTAAAACTTATAGACTACTTAGTCTCTTCAATAATATTTCAAATATTTTCTTTTTATGGATTTTGTGGGTGCAATCCGCTGAAAACCCTCACGAGACAACACTCGTCCTCTAGGGTAACCTAGAGGTTTAACGGCTTGTTGCACGTGCTAAGTGCAATCGTGATTCCTACGAAAGTGAGTTAGGTTAGATTAACTTTCATTTCTTTTTCTTTTTCTTTGTTTTACTCGAGGACGAGCAAAAAGATAAGTGTGGGGGGTGTGATTGGTAGTGAAAAGTGCATTTTATCATCATATTTACCATCACATTTTCATATTTATTCATTTAATTCTGCACATTTATAATAATTTGTAATTTATTGTGTGCAGGCCTCGAATTCTTATTTTTATAAGAAAAAGCTTAATGAAGCCCAAAAGCCCATATCCAAGCCCAAGTCCAAGCCAGGTGTAAAAGTGCAAATACCAAATGTCAAAAGTGCAAATACATAAGGGCCAAAGTTGCAAATACAAAGAAGAGGGAAGGATAGACTTCTATTCAACCCTAAATGCTTGCAGGAAAGAGTTTAAAGATAAATTCGGATTCAGACTGTACATGTTAGTATTCAGATCATAACTTTTGCTACAGATATGCAAATTCGATGATTCAAAATGCTCTAGAAAGAAGACTTGAAGCCCTACAACTCTTATGTTGATCAAACTTTCCAATTCAGTCCATAGATAAGCCAATTTCGATGATCAACAGGATAATAAATTGCAGGACAGATTTGATTTGAACTTCTATGGATAAGTGCCACAAGTCTGGAGATAAGATTTTTGGGAGAGTTGTACTAGGACTCTACATCTTCCAACTCCTATAAATACCCCTGCAGATGCAACACAGAAAGCGTCCAGAGGCGAGCAAAGGGCCAAAAGCTAGGGTTTAGTTTTATTTTATTTTCATTTTGTAAATTTTGTAACTGAGAGTGGAGATGCTTTCATGGAGGAAGGAATCATACTTGTACTGAGGTGACATCGGTGTAAGTTTTTATTTTTCCCCATGTTAATAAAAATCTGCTCGAGGTTGGTTGTTTTTATTCTTGTTTCATTGTTCTTTATTCTCGCTTTATCTTTGTTTTTCTAATCTTGTTCTATGTCATTGTTTCTCTCTGATGACTTGCAATCCGTGAGATCCGATTGCTTCGAGACTGCCTAGCCAACGAAGATCCCTTGATGGCTTATGGCGACGAACATCCTATACGCCATACTTGCAAATCTTCTGAGAAAAAGTAAGTCGTCGCAAAAGGATCGAAGGTAAGTAGGACTGAAGAGGTAGGTGTGTGTTTTATAGTCTTTTCTTTTCTTTTCTTTTCTTTTTTGTAGATTAAATCCACATCTTCCACAATTCTTTTCTCACTTCATTGTAAATACCATCCATTGTAAATACCATACTAATAATAAAAAGATAAAAAAAAAGAGATAACTTGCTTAACGCTTCCATCGCAGTCCCTCCCTGAGGATCACGACCGCATAGCCCTGCTACCGCGGATTAGAACTGAAACTTGCACATCTATTTTTAAAACTAAAATACCATCTTTTGTGTGCAGGAAATCTCAGTCAACAT